>PVHP010035646.1:0-18389 GCA_004024765.1 Zapus hudsonius
GAAAGGGAAGAAAAGAAAAAAGAAGAAAAGAGAAAAGAAAAGCTGAGGAACTGCTTTAAATGAAGAGATTAAATAGATGTGACTAATGGGATTGGAATAGATCCTGGATGGAGACTAGAAGGCCTCTCACAGAAGGCACTGAAACGGGCATAATTAATAACAGACTCTACAATGTGTAATGTAGTTCTGCATACATGTGAGGTTTAAGCTGGGCATGAGGGTTCATGCCCTAGCATTTGGTAGGAGGTAGGAAGATTGCCATGAGTTGGAGGCCAGCCTGGGCCACATAGTGAGTGCCACAGTGAGACTCTGCCTCAATTAAAAAAAAAAAAAAATGGCAAGGGTCTGGGAGATTGTTCTGTGGTTAAAAGTGCCTGCCTGAAAAGCCTGCCAGCCCAGGTTTAATTCCCAAGTACTACGTAAAACCAGTATATTTATTGAGACCCTGTTTGCAGTGGCAAGAGGCACCAGCGTGCCCATTCTGTCTCTCAAATAAATAAATAAAAATATCTTAAGAAGCCAAGTCAGAGCCGGGCGTGGTGGCTCACGCCTTTAATCCCAGCACTTGGGAGGCAGAGATAGGAGGATCACCATGAGTTCAAGGCCACCCTGAGGCTACATAGTAAATTCCAGCCAGATCAGATTTCATTAAATTGACAAGTTTATCCCATTTTACACGCATATCCAATCATATGTAAGTAGAGAAAAAACCAACATGGCAAAATGTTAACCACAGGAAATGGGTTTTTATAAGTGAGTTCTTTGTATTGTACTACTCTCACAAGCTTCCTGTAGGATGTTTTGTTTTTTTTTCAAAATGAAAGCTACTTAAGTCGTCCACACCTTTTGCAATCTTAGCTAACAGATGACCCAGGTGTCAGCTAAGCCCAGTATATATAAACTCACTTGCTGTTCACAGCCAGTGACTGGGTGTTCTGGTAATCTTGTTCACAGGAGAAAATGGGCACACAGAGTCCTCAGGTGAGACTTGGCAACCTACCTGGGTTCTCTCCCTGCTACCTGCTACCTGTCTGTCATCCAGCAAGTTATGACCAATACCTGACAATTCCTCTGCCCCAAAGCCTTCCCCTGTGGCTTGAGAAACAACGTGGAACTCCTCAACTACACCCTCCTATTTGTATCCTTTTAGGAAAAAAAAATCAGCTCAGGACAATCCTAAACCCCTCAAAAAACCCATCCTTTGAAAATGTTCACAATAGATTAAGAGAATTCCCTGACACTTCTTACAACACCCTCCTGCCTGCCTGCCATGGTTTAAAAATATTTATTTACTTGGGAGGGAGGAAAAGGAAGGAGCGGAAAAGAGAAAGAGGGGGGGAGAGAGAGAGAATATGTGTGTGTGAGAGAGAATGAATTAATATGGGACACACCAGGGTCTCCTGCCACTGCAAGCTAACTCCAGATGCATGTGCCACTTTGTGCATCTGGCTTTGCAAGCCTTTAACTGTTGAACAATCTCTCTAGCCTTCTGCCATGTTTTTTTTTTTTAAAAAAAAAAAAAACCTGATTTTTACCTTGAACTTGAGCTGTATTTGCTCAGAAGCTAAGAAACAAGAAGAGTGAAGTTTGCTTTGCAAGCTTCCTCCCTGCTCCTCCACTCTCCACCCCAGCCAAGGCACCACTCTCAACTCCTCCAGCTACTTCTCTTGTTCTTCCACAGCTCGAAAATCTATCTTTGAGTTTTGCTATTTCTGTTCTGCCTGCTCTTTCTGGAATACAGGGCTTATCTCCTTTTCACTGGCCCTCTAACAAGCACATGTGCATGCACCAATAAATATGTACATTCACACACTTCTATCCCCTGGATAAATGAGTGTTCAAGGTTGACACTATGTGATGGCATAAAGGTCATTCACTACTTAATGGCATATTATCTCTACTTCTTCCTTTTTAGGATAATTGTTGATACACAGAATTGGCCTTCTATTTTTTTGTGGGGTTTTTTTTTTGTTTATTTGTTTTGTTTTTTTTTTGAGTTTACAGATTTTGTTAGATCATAGCTAGGACTTAAAAAGAAGAGGGCATGAGTGAGGTTTCTGGAAATTGGAAAGCTCAGAACTTAAGGAAGAAATGCGGAGTTCTTGCCTAAGGAGGCAAGAGGGGGTTTGAGAAGAGAAGGAAAGAGTACAGAGAGCTCCTGTCTATAAGAAGGTCAGGAGCAAAATAAAGCCCCTTATTTTTTGACTTGCTTAATTTCTTTTCTTTTTTGCTTTGTCTTTCCTCTGTTATATTTATTTGCATGCAGAGAAAAGAGAGAAAGAGAGAATGTATGGGCGTGCCAGGGCCTCCAGCCACTGCAAACCAACTCCAGATGCTTGTGACTTTTCATGCATGTGGCTTTACATGGGCACTGGGGAACAGAACCCAGGTTGTTAGGCTTTGCAGGCAAGCATCTTAACTGCTGAGCCATCTCTCCAGCCCAGACTTAATTTTCTATAAACTCGTCACCAATTTATCCCCAAAACCCAGTTTCCTGTTTATATAAATTTTCTGATATGTTAAAACTCATCAGGCACATGAGCAATGAACATGTCTTTCCAGAGCCTCTGCCCAAGACCTACCATATCCTGGGGATTCTCTTCCCCTTTTTCTGGGACTGGGCATGTTGTTTTCTGCAAAGATGCTCTTCCTCTTTCATGACTATTTCCTTATTTTGCTGAAGCAGTCGTTTCCAAATTTCAATCTGGCAATATTATTGAAAGTAACTCTTGGAACTTTCATTAGAAAAACAATACAAGGGGCTGGGGATGTGGCTCAGCAGTTAAAGGCACTGTTTTTTTCTCTTGAATCTGCTGTCTTGCTTATCTAATACAGTCTAGATATGCAACTTTAATACACTTAGCATTGTTTGAACACCTTGCTCAGTAAAGGAATATTTTAGACAGTTGATATAAAATGGTTTGACTACCCTCTAAATACTTATGTGTATGCCCATATATTAATGCTACCCTCACTTTTGATTAGAGAAGTTCCTCTTTTCACATGGCAGTGACCACTGGAGAGATAAAACCCATCAAAGTACCGAGAAGGCAGCATTAGACTGTTCAGCATTTCCAACGTGGCACAATAATTAAAATGGTTTGAAATGGTATACAAATAATGCATGTCCATTCAATAGGAAGTATATTCTGAAGGCTGGGATGTGGTTCAGCTGGTAGTGTTTCCCTAACCTGCACAAAGGCCTGGCATCCCACGAACTGGGCATGGTGGCATATACCTGTCACCTCAGCACTCAGGAAGTGAAGGCATGAAGATCTGAAGTTCAAGGTCATCCTTGGCTACACAAGGAGTTGCTGGCACGGGATACATGAGACCCTATGGAAGAAAGGAAGGAAGGGAGAGAGGGAGAAATGGAGGAGGAAAAAAAGAAAGGAATGAAGGGAGGGAAGGAAGGAGGGAGGGAAAGAGAAGGAAGGGTACTCTGAATTTTAATCTTTTCCCAGGCCAGTGGTATGCAATAAAATATACCCTGGAGATGCTGGGCGCAGAGGCAAGCCACAGCTTCCAGACAACCTTGTGATCAAAGAGGAAAAGCAAGGGCAGGGCATGATGGTGCACACCTTGAATCTCAGCACTTGAGAGGCAGAGGTAGGAGATCATAAGCCTAGGCTACAGATTGAGTTCCAGGTCAGCCAGGGCTAGAGTGAGACCTTAGCTCAGGGAAAAAAAAAAAAAAAAACCCTAACCTTCCATGATGTTGATAAGCTATGTAGTTCAACAGGGGAGGTCTATCAAAGGCATTTCATCTTGTGATATTTTCAATGCACAATGGGTTTATTAAGATTTAATCTCAGGGGCTGAAGAGATGGCTTAGTGGTCAAGGCTTCTGCCTGCAATACAGAAGGACCAGAGTTCAATTCCCCAGTGCCCATATAAAGCCAGATACACAAAGTGGAACATGTGTCTGGAGTTCATTTGCACTGACTGGAGGCCCTGGCACACCCATTCTCATTCTCTCTTTCTCTTTCTCTCTCAAATAAATAAATTTTTTTTAAAAAAAGATTTAATCTCAGGGCTGGAGAGATGGCCCAGCAGTTAAGGCACATCCCGCAAAGGACCAGAGTTTGATTCCCGAATGCCCATGTAAAAAGCCAGATGCACAAAGTGGTGCATGCATATGGAGTTGGGTTGCAATAGCTGGAGGCCCTGGCACACCCATTCTCTCTGGTCCTCATCTATCTCTGCTTGCAAATAAATAAATAGAATATTTTTTTAAAAAAAGGTTTATTCTCTCACATATGGAATCTAGGTTAAAAAAAACTCTTAAGGGACTGGAGAGATTACTCAGCAGTTAAGGTGCTTGCCTGAAAAGCGGAACAACCCAAGTTCAATTCCCCAATTCCCACAAAGTAGCATATACACTTGGAATTCGCAGGGGCTGGAGGCCCTGGAGTGTCCATTCTCTCAGTAGGTCTCTATTCTATCTCTCTTTCTTGCAAATAAATAAATAAAAATATTTAAAAAAAAAAAAAAAGCTCTTGAGAGCTGGGTGTTGATGTAGCACACCTTTAGTCCCAGTACCTAAGAGGCAGAGATAAGAGGATCACTGTGAGTTCAAGGCCAGCCTGGAGCTACAGAATGACTCGGCTTAGGTCAGTTTAAGCTACAGTGAGACCTGGTCTTGAAACAAAAAAAAAAAAAAAAAAAAAAAAAAACAAACCTCATGAAAGTAGAAGTGGGACTGTTGGGGAAGAGAAAATAGGCCAAGGGGAAGGGAAGGTTAATGAAGAGGTAAGTTGATCAATGTACATTATATATATATGTATTAAAATGTCTTAATAGGGGCTTGGGAGATGGCTCAGCAGTTAAAGTTGCTTGTTTATAAAACCTGAGGTTCAATTCCACAACACCCATATAAAGCCAGATGCAAAAAGTGACACCTGGGCCTAGTGTTCAGAGACCCTGATGCATTCGTTCACACACACGAGCAAATAATAAATAAAATATAAAAACACTAAAATGTCATAATAAAACCTATTACTTTGTATAATTAGTATGTTAAAAAAATAACTTTTTTTTTTTTTTTTTTTTTTTTGGTTTTTTCGAGATAGGGTCTCGCTCTAGTCCAGGCTGACCTGGAATTCACTATGTAGTCTCAGGGTGACCTTGAACTCATGGTGATCCTCCTACCTCTACCTCCCGAGTGCTGGAATTAAAGGCATGCACCACCATGCCCAGTACAAAAAAATAACTTTTAAAAAGGATATAACTGTATTTTAACTGAAGGAATATGTATGAAAAATACATGCAGCACAGTGCATATATAACATTCAAATAAAAGTAAACATGTTTTGGGCTGGAGAGATGGCTCAGTGGTTAAGGCAATTGCCTCCAGTGCCTAAGGCCCTGGGTTCAATTCCCCAGGTCCCATATAAGCCAGACCCACAAGGTGGTGGCCCTGGTGTTCTCTCTCTCTCTCTCTCTCTCTCTCTCTCTCTCTCTCTCTCTCTCTCTCTCTGCTTGAAAATGAATAAATAAATTTAAAAAAAAAAAAAGTAAACATGTTTTTATTTATCTATATTTTTAATTATTTTATTTTATTTTGTTGTTATTTTGAGACAGGGTCTCACGTATTAGTTGGCCCGTAATTCAATGAAGACCAACCTGGCCTCTACTGATTGCTGGGATTTCTGTTGTTTTGCTGCACTGGGGATTGAACTCAGGGCTTCATACATGCTAAGCAAGCACTGTCTCTTCCACTGAGTTACATCCCCAATGTTTTTTTTTTTGCCTTCTGTGTTTTGAAGACAGTCTCATGTAGCCTAGACCAAGTTGACTTTGAATGTGCTAGGTACTGGAGGATTGCACTGAACTTCGGATCCTCCGGCCTCCAACATTTGCTGGGATTAGAAGCATATACCACTATGCCTGGTTTATACAGTTCTGGGTATCAAACCCAGGGTGCCCTACCAACTGTGTTACATCCCTAACCTAAACTAATGTTTTAATAGCTGATTTCTAGTCATGATAAGAGAAGTTGTATTCCCAATAGTTTCTCAGATGGAAGGATTAAAATGTCTGCTGTAACTATTGTTAAAAATACAGAATCGGGGCTGGAGAGATGGCTTAGCAGTTAAGGCACTTGCCTCCAGTGCCTAAGGCCCCAGGTTCAATTCCCCAGTACCCACATATGCCAGATCCACAAGGTGGTGGCCCTGGTGCTCTCTCTCTGTATCTCTCTACTTAATAAAGAAAAAATAAAAAAAAAAATTTAAATACAGAATCATCAAAGCTGAAAATTGTGGGCTTTAGTTTATATTTCTATTTGTTCATGTTAAATGTAAATAAAGAACATTTATCAGCCCAAAACCTCACTTTCATCTGATTCAGGAGGCCTGGGGTGTCTAACACGTTTCCAGGTTGACTTATGCTGCTGGCTCAGGGACCACACACAGAGAACCACTGGGCTCAAGTACAAACTGGGCTGCTTCTGAGCATTTTAAATGTCTTTGTTCTATGGTCACACCTGAGGATTTGGCTAAGGAATTCTAGGATGGAAAGTAGTAATTCAACATCTTTTTTTTTTTTTTTTTTTTTTTTTTTTTTTTTTTTTTTGGTTTTTCGGGATAGGGTCTTGCTCTAGTCCAGGCTGACCTAGAATTCACTCTGTAGTCTCAGGGTGGCCTTGAACTCATGGCAATCCTCCTACCTCTGCCTCCCAAGTGCTGGGATTAAAGGCATGCTCCACCACACCCGACTGCAACTCAACATCTTAACACTACTTTTGAAGAGTCTAAGGTCATCCTGATTTTGTCCTTCATATGTGACTTGTTTTTTGATAGGTCCCTAATATCCTAAGCTTGTTGCTGGGTATGGCAGTGGGTTTCTTTCTATCACTGTACTAGCTAATCATGGGACCTTCTGCAGGTAGGAGGGAGCTCTTTACATCTAAAAATCACCTTCAATCCTGTCTTGAATAAATTCATCAGTAGTTTTCTTCCCCATTCCTCTGCTTTTCTTTCTGGAATACCTACTTGGATATTTAATGCTTGGATTTCTCTACCATTTTTCATCTGGTTTTTGTTCTACTTTTAAAAAGGGCACACCAGGGCCTCCAGCAGCTACAAATGAACTCCAGATGCATGTGCCACTTTGAGCATCTGGCTTTATGTGAGTACTGGGGAATTGAACTCAGGTTGCTTTGCAGACAAGCACCTTAACCACTGAACCATCTCTCCAGCCTCTTTTGTTCTACTTTTAAGAAAATTTCTTGAGGGCTCGCTATGGGTCAGCCCAGCATGTAGAAGGCCCTGGATTCAATCCTCAGGAATGAGAAAAAATTTTCTCCACCTACTCCTTTATTCTTCATCTGTGCCACTTTATGTGTGTCTATGTGAGGTGTGTATAAGTACACATGTGCATGCGGGTGTGTGTACACATATATGCATGTGTTTCAAGAGACTGGAGGTCAACTCCAGGGAGCTTACTCCAACACTCTCCATCCTTTTTATTTGTTTTGCCTGTGTGTATGCAGAGTATGTGTGGTGTGGTGCTGCAATGGGACTGTTGGGGTTCCTACACCAAAGCACCAACAAATTTGGGGTATCCCAGATAATTGTCTTATGAATTTAAAGAATCCATAGACCAGAGGGTAACTGTTGGAGAGACAATTGGATTAAGAGAAGGACAGAGATAAAAGCACAGAGAGCTCCTGCCAGGTGGAAGGCAGGAGGGGGTAAAAAGCCTACATGGAAGTAGGGGTTCCCCTATACCTCAGCCCAACCTAGCTGAGAATGGGGTGTGGAGGAGGTGTTACCACAGCATGGATCTGATGGTTCAAAAGAGCCAAAAAAAGAGGTTGTGCCCACCTGGAAAGGATCTATTTATAATCTTATGGTGGTAGGCCGTACCTTCTGGCTCAGGCGAGTCTGAGAGCTGATTGGTCTGGGCTGGGGGGGTTGGCTCAGGAAGAGAACAGCACACCTGAGTACTGGGTGAGAAAGCACTGATTGGATGAGACTGGATCAACTGCTGCAGACACAGTGTGACATCTCTTGTGGGCCAGAAAATAAAGCTACCGGACTAATCTCCCCTCAGGGTATGCATGCTGAGTGCAGAGGCCAGAGGAAAAACACTGGTGCCCTTCTCTACTGTTCATCTATGTACGTCCTTGAGACAAGATCTCTCTCAAGCCACAGCTACCATTTTTTGGTCAGCAAGCCTCAGTGATTATCTGGTCTCTGTCCCTGCTCCCAGCAGACTGGGATTATAGAAGTGAGTGGTCATATTCAGTTTTTTTTTCCCACATTAAGGTCTCATTCTAGCCCAAACTGACCTAGAACTCACTTTGTAGCCCAGGCTGGCCTCAAAAATCTCAGCAATACTCCTACCTCAGCTTCCTAATGCTAGGATTAAGGGCATGGCTACCATGCTGGCTGGCATTTTACTTTTTGAAATAAGGTCTCTCATTGAACCCAGAGCTCATCTGTTTGGCTAGGCAAACTAGCCAGAAGCCCCAGAGATTTGCCTGTCTCTACCTCCTAACACTTCGACTTGCATGGCAAGCTCTTTACCCATTGAGCCATGTCCCCAGTCCCTCTGCTATATTCTAAATCTCTAAGAACTTTTAAAAAATCCTTATTGATAGTATTATTCTTGTACACTTGATATCATCATATTTCTAAGATTACTCATAGCTTTGGAAGTTGTCTTCTTCCTGTAGTTAGCACTCCTTTAGTCAGAGGTCTGGTCACCCTGCCTATATACCTACTCATACTGAAGAGAAGAGCACTCCAAAGCTGACTGGAAGCTATGTGTGTGGACACAAGTGGGGTCACCTAGAGCCCCAAGGTTCTATCTTCACATTATGGCACACCCAAGACCTTAACTCTTCTCTTGCACCAGTCATGATACACAGAGCTATAAGGCTGCCTCACTCACTACATTCTGGAGGAGAAGGCTCACCGCTGGTCTAGGGGAGTCACACTAGAGTGTGATGGCATCACTAGTTGTTTGGAAACAAATCCCTATGCCTATCTGCTAGGAATTGTTTTATTTATTTATTTATGTCTTTATGTGTAAGCAGAGAGAGAGAAAGAGAGAGAGAGAGAGAGAGAGAGAGAGAGAGAGAGAGAGAGAGAGAGAGAGGAGAGTGAATAGGCACCCCAGGGCCTCTCACAGCTGCAAACAAACTTTGTGCATCAAGCTCCACATGGGTACTGAGGAATTGAACTCGAAACAACCCAAGTCAGCAAGCTTTGCAAGTAAGGGATCCAACCGCTGAGTCATCTCTCCAGCCCCGTTAGAGATTTTTCTAGATGAAGTGAACTGAGGTGAGAAAGCCCACACTAATGGTGCTGTAGGCAGCACCGTTCTATGGACTGGGTTCCTGGGCTATATATAAAAAGAAAAAGCTGACCACACCCTGATGAAAATAACCCATTTCTTAAAAGAGCCCTATAATTGTAAGTTCAAAGCTAGCCTGGGCTATATTATATAGCAAGACCTAGTTAAAAAAAAATAACAAAAAATGTTGTCACTGGGGAACCAGAGGTAGGAGGATCTCCGTAAGTTCAAGGCCACCCTGAAACTATATAGTGAAATTGGGGTCAGCCTAGGCTAGATCGAGACCCTACCTCAAAAAAAAAAAAAAAGTTGGGCATGGTGATACACACATATAATTCTAGCACTTGGGAGGTGGAAGCAGGAAGTTCAAGGCCAGCCTAAGATACACAGCAAGTTGCAGGGCATGTTAGGCAACACAGTGAAACCCTGTCTCAAAAAAAAAAAAAAAAAAAAAAAAACATAAAACAGCCCCAGAAAAGTTAAAGAATTTTCCCAGGGTTGCACAGCTATCAAGTGGCAGAGTTGGATCAAAACCCAAGTCATGTGACTCTTTTATGTAATACTCTCCTCCCTATCCCATAGGGTCATGCTCTTCTGTGCTGTGGCCATGTTTTCCAAAAGCAGCCCTATCTATCAGATAGAAGCATGGACTGTTCCAACCCCTCATCCAGACACATAAACATCTGTCAATAAAACCAGAGGGCATAACGAGGTAGCAGGGCAACTGAGGCTACAAGATAAGGTTGTGGGAATAGGTCCGAGCGGGCAGAGAGAACAACCATATGCCTGTCTCACTACAGCGCTTCCTGGGAAGTATGGAGCAACGGCACCCAACTCCTCTCAGCTCTACAGGACTGTTGGAGGACACCTTGCTGGGAAACACTGACTACAGCCAGCTACAGCTGGAGAGCAGGTCCTAGGGTGGACTCTGGAACTTGTGAGGTCCGGCACCAGCTGAGTGGAGGTTCAGAAGAGAAAGGGTGGAGGATTAGAAAGGATGCCTAGTAGTGGTGTTTCAAGCCCTTGTGGAGCTTGGGCGGCAGCTTTTTATCCACAGGAATGCAGTGGGAATTGTCATAGTGATGCACCCCAGCTGAGCAGGCGCCCTGCACACATTCCTTCTCTCTGAGGTTCTGATGAGCAGGCTGGTGAGGCTCTGGCTAAAATGTATCTTGACTGCCAAGACCCTAAGGATCTCCTGTGAGACCTTCTCCAAATAAATAAAGTCACCTCTCAATCCTGAGCTGGTCACGCAAACCCAAGGGCTACCCAGGAGAAAGTTAAGAGCATCTGTCTTGCTGTTTGCTGCCAAAGCTAGCTGAGCCAAATCCCCAGGAAAATGCTGCAGTACATGAACATGTAAATGCAAACCACAGACAGTCTGCTCTCCTTCCCAAACACATGTTCAAACACGACTGCTTTCCAGCCAGAGCCTGGGATGTCGGCAGGATGAGGTCATTGTGATGGCTCTGTCTGTGGCTTTTGCTCTCCCTGCATTAAGATGAACCAGTTTCCACTTATATGACCCAGCTGCGCAAGCCCTGGGAGAGTCCGGGTGAAGCAAGAGCAAAGCATTATCTGAATTCGACACCCTCCCTAAGAGCCACCGAGAGCCAGCCAGGTGAGGACTTGGACAGGCCAGTGGGTCCAGGAAGGCACTGGGTCAAAGGGCTCCTAGAAAAGGCCTGGGGGAGAGTCTGGTGAGAGGGCCTCTGCTAGAATCTGCATCTGTATCCACTTCCTCCTCAGCAGAGCTCCCCTGGCTGACCACGGGCCAGAAGGTGGACAGGAGGGTGGGTTCTGGGACCTTAAGTCGTCCTCTGGTCACAGGCTTAGGTGGGGTGTCACTGTCCTGCACTTTGGGCTGCTGGAAGTACTCAATGGAAGCCTGCAGAGACCTCCACAGGAGGATAAAATTGGCTGAGGGTGGGTCTGGATCCTGCTGAAAGCTTCAACCACTAATGACCCGTCTAGGAAAGCACAGGGGTGTTTACTGGAGACAGAGGAGAGGCAGATGCTGACTTTAGCAAGACCCTGGAGCTCACAGGCTCCCCAAACAAGTCCTCAGCACCTTCCCTCCCTTCAGGTCCTCTCAAGGCCAGAGGGAGAAGAGGGAACAGGTGACAGGATCTCATGACAAAACCCCAGGGTTTCCTGGCCCCAGGGAAATTTGGCAGCTAGCTATGATTGAGGCCTGGGGATGGTGGCCCCCTGAACATGGGAATAGAGTGGTAGTGGGCTTCCAGAACTCTGCAAAGTTCCACTTGAACAGAAGGACCCATTGAGAGCAGATCCATAATGAGACGATGAAACTGAATGACAGTCTGTGAGCTTCTTGCTTTCTCTCATGAATGACAGTCATCCTGCTTCTTTATATACAGGAAGAAACTGCGGTAGGGTTGAACACACCAGAATACAGGAGCTGGGTCCTCCAAAATATGGCCCCTCTCAAGCTCCTTTCTACAGGCATTTGGAATCTCAACCCAGCATCCTTGGACACTGCTGTAGAGTGAGTGGCAGGAAAGAAGGCCAAAGGCATCCCTAGGAGTTGGGAATTCCAGGTCATTACTTGTTGGTAGTGCTAAATGGGGCATGGAGGACATAAGGTTAAGGGAAGTTGAGAATAGGCTGAAACCCCACACCTCCACCCTTAACCCTAAAACTCCTGGCTCCCTAAGCAAGCCACAGTGCTAAGCCACTGTGAATCCAGCGTTCTCACTCCCACTGTGCCTGGACAAGAGAGTCTAAGGTGACAGTTCCTTTGCCCCTCCATTTGATACGGCCCTAAGGTCATGTCCACTTGGGCTACTCTATGCAAAGCAGGCATTTGCTGGTGGCTGACCACTACCAATCTCCTTTGCCCGTCTCTGCCCCTGCCTTTCCCCTTTTCCTCTATATAACAGTATTCCTACAATAAACAGGAAGCCTTTCCATCGCATTCTCCTGGGTAACACTGCCCATCACTCTCTCTGAAGAAATGAGCTGAACACTAACACACGAGGAGCCACGCTCCTCAAGGGGACTGTGCTCCCAGAGCTATAACACGGAGCAGACCTCACCTGGCTGCCATTGCAGTTACCCGGGAGAGCACGGTAGAATGGCTTCTCGTGCGATGGAAAGGCTTCTCTCTTGTTTATTGTATAGATACCGTTGGTTATATAGAGGAAAAGGAGATTAGTAGTGGTCAGCGACCTGCGAATGCCTGCTTTGCATAGATCAGCCCCAAGTGGACGTGACCTTAGGGCCGTCACCTTAGACTCTACTGACCAGGCACAGTGGGGGTGAGAACGCTGGATTCACTGTGGCTTAGCACTGTGGCTTGCTTAGGGAGCCAGGAGTTTTAGGGTTAAGGGTGGAGGTGGCGAAACACCTGCTGGATTTACCTGGGTTTCAGCCTGTTCTTGACTTCCCTTAACCTTATGTCCTCTGTGCCCCATTTAGCAATACCAACAATTACTCATTAAGAAGGGGCCAGGACTGGATAACAAAACCAGGTTGCCATGCCAGGTGGTGTCAAAAGGCATGGTAGAACCAGCTTTCACCCACTGGTTCTGAGTAAGCTGACTTTCCTGCTGACTCAAGCCTGAAGACTGTCACAGCCTTGGGACCTTGCCCCATCTAAAAAAGAAGACCATGGGTCCTACAGTGATGGCTACACTGCATGGGACAAATGTATTCATTTCTAAAAAGGCTCCTCTGGCCTCATGGATCCAAGGTCCTCTACTGTTGGAGGCGGGTGACGGGAAACGATGAGGTAAGGGAAGGCACTACACAAGGGTGCTCTGAGTGAGCCAAGGTGATAGGGAGGGAGCATGGGTCAATCACAAACTGCAAAGAAAAAGACAGATTTTAGGTGAAGAATTTGAACCAGGTACCAGGAACTTTCCCCACTTAGGATCATTTTGCTTACCATATTCCTCTGTCCCTCCAAGTCCAGAGGGGGTCCTGCCTCACTGGGGACAGGAATGCTGAAGCATCTCATGGGAGAGGAGAAGAGGAACCAGTCATCTTTAGGTGGCTCCTTAATGATGCCCATCTGGGAGCCACACACCTGCCCTAGAGGAAAAGACCTCCTCTGCACACTTCAGCTCACCTGCTCCTACTATTCAGCTGCCATACTTAATGAGCTCTTCAAAGACAGACATCCCAGAAGACAGTGTGAATCACAACGCCTGGGAACCATGTGGTTTGGGGCTATGCAGTTCTTGGTGATGAACTGATTGGCTCCACCTGACTAGACTCACTCAGCCATGCTGTAAAAAAGCAACAGGCAACAAGACAGGCTAATTTTTTTTAATTCACTTTTTTTTTCTTGTTTGGTAGGGAGTTAGCATCCTAAAAATTATTCCAACATCACATGAATATATTCTCCAAGAAGTCACAAGTCTATCCCCAATTATGTTCATTAAGGTAATGATAACTATTGGGTGTTTGTCAACCCAGCCTGTCTTTAAGTACAAGTGGGATAGTTTGTGGATCACTTGGGCTCTCCTTGAGAGTCCACATGCACCTGCCTTCTCCTTTGTAACACTGCACAGAAGCAAAACCAGGGTATGCATAAATGAGACCACACAGAAAGGGGCTGCTTCCTGGGAATCAATGGGCTACCTGGAGATGTCAGCCAGACCTACCCAGACAACCAATTGGGAACCTGGGATCTGAATTACAGCCACAGAGGACAGGAAGGAAAATGAAGCTGAGAACTGATCCACTTAAGGGCTATCTGCTGAACAAGTATGCTGGTTGGCTCCATCCATTGTCATATCCTAGGGGCAAGCAGTTAATGCTAAGTGGAAACAGAAGGACTGACCTCCAAAAATATTAAACCAATTATGGATTAGAGCAGAGGTTGGCAAACATCTGTAGGAGCCAGACAGCAAATACTTCAGGCTTTAAGGCCATACAGGGTCTCTAGCTCATAGTCTTCATTTGGGGGTGAGGCTAGTAGAATGCCCATCAAACTGCACTTCTCAAGCAAAGCCTGCCAGCCAATAAGACCCCATCCTCACTACACCACAGTAGCTTCCCATTAAGGACAGAGACCTGTGGAAAGAGATTTACCACTGTGCTAGCAGCCAAAGCATCAGCTCTGGAGAGTGTCAGCCTAATGTTTCACTTTTAAGTATGAATGAACTGCTGTGAATCACTGACCAGAAAAGCAGACCAAAAAAGAATGACCAATATAAACAGCCAGAACAGATCCCAAAGGGAATGAAATAACTTGAGGGCAGGAGATTATAAAAATATTGCTAAATTAATGCCTTCACTAGACAACCTGGGGACAATCAATCTGATTATAGTAAAAGACATGAAGACAGTGAGACAACAGAGATGCTCAATCTAGCAAATCTATTCATTAATGAGGTCTTCAAGGCTGTGTGGGAAGCTTTGAGGTAGAACACTTGTGCAGCATACACAAAAAAGATCTGGGTTTGATCCCTACCTCTGAAAAAAAAATTCAAGCAAAAAGAAATAAAGGGGTGAAGCCGGGCGTGGTGGCGCATGCCTTTAATCCCAGCACTCGGGAGGCAGGGTAGGAGGATCGCCGTGAGTTCAAGGCCACCCTGAGACTACATAGTGAATTCCAGGTCAGCCTGGACTAGAGTGAGACCCTACCTCGAAAAACCCAAAAAAAAAAAAGAAAAAAGAAATAAAGGGGTGAATCATCATAGAAACAGAAATAAAAACTTGAGAGCAGAATGCTCTAAGAGTATAAACCAAACAGACCAAGATTACCCAGGGGAGTGAATGACAAAGAAAGCAAGCTCAATCTAGATAGATTTTAAAAGTTTTCAGAATCAAAAATCAATTATATATTTCCAAAGAAGAAAGCAAGCAAAAATAAACCCACCCTAAGTTACCTACAAAGAAATGAGAATTAAGCAAGCATCTGATACCTTATCAATGACACAGATAGCTGAAAGTCAATAGATCAATACTTTTAATGTCCTGAGGGAAGATAAATTTAAATTCTGTATTCAGTTAAGCTATCAATCAAAAGTGGCAACAGCCGGACATGGCGATACACGCCTTTAATCCCAGCACTCTGGAGGTAGAGGTAGGCATATCACATTGAGTTCGGGGCCAGCCTGAGACTACATAGTGAATTCCAGGGTGGCCTGGGTTGAGTGAGATCCTACCTCAGGGGGATAAAAAAGTAGCAACAAAATAAAGGATTCGGAATTTATTCTTGGGCTGGAGAGATGGCTCAGCAGTTAAGGCACTTGCCTCCATTGCCTAAAGCCCTGGGGTTCAATTCCACAGGACCCACATAAGCCAGACCCACAAGGTAGTGGCCCTGGTATATTCTCTCTCTCTCTCTCTCTCTCTCTCTCTCTCTCTCTCTCTCTCTGTCTCTCTCTCTCCCTCCCTCCCTCCCTCTCTCTGTATCTCTCTGCTTGAAAATGAATAAAATATTTTTAAAAAAAAGACTTTTTTTTTTGTTTTGTTTTTTCGAGGTAGGGTCTCACTCTAGCCCAGGCTAAAAAAGACTTTAAAATAAAAAGAATTTAAGCCGGGCGTGGTGGCACACGCCTATTATCCCAGCACTCGGGAGGCAGAGGTAGGAGGATCGCAGTGAGTTTAAGGCCACCCTGAGAGTACAGAGTGAATTCTAGGTCAGCCTGGACTAGAGTGAGACCCTACCTCGAAAAATAAAACAAAAAATAATAATAAAAAGAATTTATTCTTTCCAAGAAATTACTTCATAATGAGCTTCAGTTAATCAAAAAAGTAAAATGAGGAGAAAAAAAAAAAAGACAGAATCTAGAAGACATTTTCTAAACCAGAAAAGCTGTGAAATTAAGTCTCTGGTTGAGAGCTCTATAGTGTGCTGACATCATCAGCTGTCCAGATTTGAGGAGATACCACATACTGAATTATTGAACAAAAGCATAAGGTAAAAATAGAGGGCTGGAGAGATGGCTCAGTGGATAAAGCACTTGCTGCACAGCATGAGTTCAGATCCCCAGGACCTCTACATGAAAGCCGGACACTGTAGTAGGTGTCTGTAAGACCAGATTGCTTATGACAAGAAGGGAGGCAGAGACAAAAGAATCTGCCAGAAGCTCACAGACCAGACAGCCTGGTCAAATGAGCTGTGACTGAGAGAGCCAGTCTCAAACAAAGTAGAAGGTGATGACTAACACCCAAAAGTTATCCTCTGACTGCCACACACATGGCACATCTACAGTCACACACGACATAAACACATACACACATAACATACACCAAAAAAAGAAAGAGGGAGGAGAAGATCATGCAACAGAACACAGTGACAATGTCAAATAAAGAGGGATGGAAGTTAGGAGCTAATGAAGGGACAGAGGTAGAAAAGCTGGCACTCATGTTTGCACCTGACAAGGATAAAAACCTACAATAGATAGACCAGGAATAAAAACAGTTTGACTTCACTCTGTGTGTGTGTGTGTGTGTGTGTGTGTGTGTGTGTGTGTGTGTGTGTGTGTGTGTGTGAGACTAGGAGTACAGGGAAGGGAGGGAGAATGAAAAGGGAAGAATACTTGCTTAATAAATCAAGAAAGAATTGTATATTTTTCTCAGAGGAGGGAGAGAGAGAGAGAGAGCAAGCACCAGGGCCTCTTGCCACTGCAAATGAGCTCCAGGTGCATGCACCACCTTGGGCATCTCGCCCTTTGCGGGTACTGAGGAATAGAACCTGGGTCATTAGGCTCTGTAGACAAGCGCCTTTATCGCTGAGCCATCTCTCCAGCCCTTGTATAAGTATATCCTAGAGTCAATGTAATGTTTGGAGGAAGCTACTAAAAGCCTTTATTTTTTAAAAGAGGGTCTCACTCTGTAATCCTGACTGGAACTCACTATGTAGCACCAACTGCTCTTTAACTTATGACAATTTTCCTGCCTCCCAAATGTTGGGATTGCAGGTGTGAGCTAGCACACCTGGTGCCCCAGTAGCATTGTTAAATGGTGGCTGCTTCTGGGAAGAGGCTCACGGTAGGGCAGAGGAGTGTGACAGTCTGCTCCTGCCTGTTAGAAGCCTCCGGTGCTGATTAAGTATGTGGCTAGGTAATTGCACATCGGACTCTGACAGAAGTCTTGATGTCTCCCAGAGACAGTTAGTGACTAGAACCAGATCCTGTACTTAGCAAAGCTCATTAAGCAATTCTGATGAGCAGTCCTAGTTAAGAGCTATTTACTTATAAAACCTGACGTTTTCTTATATCTCCATCAACTTTAGATCTATGATCTTGGATGAGAAAGAAGCCTCCTGAGATGGAATAGTCAGCTATTTGATTCCTCATTTGTCATTCAGACAAGCTGAGTGGTGTGGCAATTCAGTGACTTTCTCAGGTATTGCCTGCAATACTAGTAAGGTTTCACCATTTCTCACGTTAGATGGTCAGAGTGCTCTGGTCGTGTCTGGCTGAGACCTGGCTGTCAATACATTCCCTGCAGGCCACTGTTCAGAAAACTCTCATTCCCTTGACTCAAATGCAGTGGGAGGGCCACTGAAGACAACATAGGGGATGGGTTGGGAGGCCTGTGTCGGTCTGTGGTAGCACACTGCTCTTTTCTGTCAGGGCTAGCATCATCTTCGGATGCCTTTCAGCACACCATGGGTCTCTCTCATCTATTGGGGAGAAGAGAGTCTGGCCTTCCCACTACCCTGCCCCAAAGAGGAGAGGAGTCATGCAAAAAACAGAAGTCTAAAACCCAAAATGCAGGAGGAGGCTCACACCAAACACTTTCACTTTCAATAACAGCAGCTAAAAACCAAACTTGAGAATGAGGATGGAGCCCTTCAAAGTTGTGGGCAAATATTTTTAATTTATCTAAGGATCAGTTTTTCTAAACTATGAGCTGGGAAGTATACTGTACATATAAAACAAGGGTATGTGTGTGCGTTTATACATATATATATACACACACTCATACATATATAGTGTGTACTGTTTAAAGACTATAAAAAAAATACCCACACACTCAGAATGCAGTTCCAAGAAACAATGTTACCAAAACTTCTCTGTCCTACCCCACCAAGGAGAGTCACTTTTCTACTTTTCTCCCCACCCCCCTTTTTTTTTTTTTTTTTTTTTTTTTTTTTT
>PVHP010035647.1:0-18392 GCA_004024765.1 Zapus hudsonius
CCCTCCATTCCTTCCAGAAATCCTGGCACAAGCCCACTGTCTGATTGTTCCCTGGGGACGGAGCCTCACGCCATAGGCCCTCCACGCTCCGGAATGCCCTTGGTCCAACAGTCCAAGCACTGGGCTGGTTTCAGAGCAGGCATGAAGTTGCAAGCTCATCCCCAGCATGCGGACCCCTTCTGTCTCGGCTCTGCCCTAACCTGTAGGAGAGACAGCAGAGAGGTGATGTGAGATGGAGCCAGGAATTCCTGGGACGCTTCAATTCCTGGGGTGGGCTGGGCCTGGGTGGGCAGGGGCCTGCGGCTGCAATGGGGGATGTCCCAGCTCGCAGATGCATGCCTGGCCACGCAACCTTTCTCCAGCTCCGACACGCTGCCTCCTGCCTGTGCCTCCTTCCTCCTGTGCTCAGGCCGAACAAGCCCTGAGCCAGTGAAGCTTGTGAGACCTCCAGTGCAAATCCCCTGCTCTGTGGGTCCTCCCTCCTCCCTCCCACTCCTTTCACTTCTAGCTGGTGAAGAGAGGAAAGACAAAACACCGATCAGAAACTTCCCTTAAAACCTCCACCCCTTAGCTGGGTGGTCACCCGGGACTGGGGAGAGAGGTCATCTGTCTTGCGGTTTCCAGAGCCTTACAATTCCGCGTCACACTCCAGCCACCTTTGCCATCAATCTGTCCACACAGGCTCTGTGGGTCTGGGCTCGAGCTCAGGCTGCGTCCTCCTTCCCCAGCCTATTCGTGTTTAAATGGCGCTTCCTCTGGGAAGGTGGGACTCCAAGCAGCAGAAAGGCAAGATCTTGGTAAGGGACATTTGAGAATAGTGTGGGTCAGAAAACCAAGGTGTTGTATTGGAAGCTCTGCCCCCACTTCCTGTTCCCTCAGTGACAAACTGATACCCTCTGGGGGAATTAAGTGCCGCTAGGCTCCTTGTTGGGTCCCGCATTGGTCCTAGGCACTTACGAGAGAGCTGATGGCTGCTCTTCCTCTCTTCTTCCCTTCTTCCCTTTCTCCTCTCCTCATCCAAGGTGTGTTCACCACCTCACTTATGTCTTGTCAGTGGTGGTTTTTACCAGGGCCAAGGACACATTTCCAGGCTCCAGATGCAGGAATGATCAGTGAACTCAGAGTGAACTTGAGTTTCAACTCAAGATGGCCCAGCCTCTTGGGCCCTGCCTTTTAGCTGTCACTCACCTTTCCAGAAGCATCCATGCCCCTCCTCTGCTTCTCCACTGTGGCTCTTCAGTTTGCGTTCCTGCCAGTGGGCCAGTCTTGCCCGCCCCTCCCTATACTCCACAGCCCAAGGTCCTCTGGGGGTTTGGGTGGACAGGCCATACTATGGACTTGCCTGGACTAGCTTAGCCTTGTGACCTTTTGAACCACCAATGTTAGATTCTCAACCCTTTAGACTGAAGCTGACCCTGGTTTTGTGACAGAGGCCCTAGCTGGTGGTCAGCAGCTGGACCACATCAGCAAGGCTTGGCGGGCTAAAGGGTGACCGAGTCTTTATCTTAGGGGGCAGTGATCCCCAGTTCTGCAGATGTGGGATGGAGTTGGGGGCTTCCTGCGGTATGGCATCCTCCCCTGGGGTAGGCCATCCTGGAACACTTGGGAGGCCCACCCCCTGGGTAGTGTTATGTAGACCCCTCGGCCATGCCTACCCGCTCTTTTTCTTTGTATGGGTTCCCTTCCCTGAAAACTCCCCATCTCTGGGGAGTATCCCCCAGCAGAGGAAGCCTCATGTGACCTCCTTATACTAGACGGTCCAGTGGATAAAGCAGCAAGGACGGAGGACTAGCTTAACTGGACAGGCACGTCTTCCTGGCTGTAGCCTCTCTAATCTCCTCCTCTGAAGGAAGGCCTTCCTCTGGCTCAATAAGCATAACTCTGTTCTGACCATGTGCTAACCACTTGCTCTCTAGCCAGCCTTGGTATTTGTGCACTAAAATAGAAGTATGAGGCTGAGACGATGGCTCAGTTGGTAAGCTGCTTGTCTTGCAAACACGAGGACCTGAGTTGGGTTCCCAGAATCCATTTTTAAAAACCGGAGGGGAGGGTGAGCTGAGGGGCTAGCTCCGTCAGTGAAGTTCGTGCCCCGTGTAAAGTCCTCAGTTCCATGTGAAGTTCTCAGTGCCATGTAAATGCTAACTGTGTTGGCACATGCCTAAAATCTCAGTGCTCAGAAACTAGAGACAGGCAAAAATCTCTGGGGACAAGCTGTCCAGTGAGGCTAGTTGAATCTGGGAGTTCTGGGTTCAGTGGGAGACCCTGTCTCCACAAATAAGGTAGAGAGCAGTAGAGGGAGGAAACACCCAACATGGATCTCTGGCCTCCACATGCATGTGCACACGCTTGTATCTGCACACACACATTAATCCATTCATATGTGAACACACACTCATGCCAGAGAAAAGTTCCAGGGTCTGGAGAGATGGCTTAGTGGTTAAGGCCTTTGCCGCCAGGCAGAAGGACCATACGTAAAGCCAGATGCACCAGGTGGTGCATGTGTTGAGTTCATTTGTTGTGGCTGGAGGCCCTGGTGCGCCCATTCTCTCTGTGTGTCTCTTTCTTTCTCTCTCTCACAAATAAATACATAATTTTTTAAAAGCCAGGCATTGTGGTGTGTACTTGTAATCCCAGCAAAGGGGTGGATTCCTGGGGTTCACTGGGCAGCCTTCAGGCCTAACTGGTGAGTGCCAGGCCATGACAGACCCTGTCTCAAAGAGGTGTATGGTGACTGAGGAATGATGTCTGAGGTTGTCTTCTGACCTCCACATCCACAAATGAAAATGAAAAGAAATGTGAACACAATTTTGGCATGATTTCTTTCTGTTCCCCCGCCAAGCTGTGAGTCTGTTTCTACCTGTGGGTCCCCCAGTCAAGGCTGGGGCAGGAGGGGGAGGGCCGAGTGCTGAATGTGTTGCAGGGAGAGTTCTTGGTTCTTGCTGTCAGTCTGATCTTGACCGGTGAAGCTCAGCTCTGTGCCAAGCCCTGTCTCCATGTGTCTGCAGGAGGGAAAGAAGCTGAGACCCCACAGAAGTGGGAGGCACGAGGGGCAACTCATAGCGAAACTCACACAAGTTCATGGGTTTCCTGAAGAGCATCTGGATGGTGTGAACCCTCGGAGAAGCCAGCCTCTCAAGGCCCAAGGAGGCAAGACACAGGGGACCCTCCCAACCCTGTGTCCCCCCTCCCGCCCGCATTCCCCGTCCCTTTTTCCCTTGGAGAGCTGGGTGTCCTCCACACACTTACTAGCGCATACCTCCTCTAGAGGTCAAGTGACAGCCTCCTCAGATAACAGTCGAGACCCTGAACACTTTAGGAAGGATCAGTCACAACTACTTTTTGTTTTGCTTTTAAATTGTGTGTGTGTATGTGGAGGCCAGAGGACAACCTCATGTGTCATTGTCAGGGATGCTATCGATCTTTTTTTGAGACAGGGTCTCTCACTGGTCTGGAGTTCACCAAGTAGATCACACTAGCTAGCCAATGAGCTGCAGAGATCCTTCTGGCTCCATCTACCCAGCACTACGATTATAGACACACACCTGACATTTTTTTCCGTGAGTGCTGGAAATTGAACTCAGGTCCTCATGCTTGTGAGGCAAATGCTTTATCCACTGAACAGTACATTCAGTGTCTATGTTTTATTTTGTTTTAAATTTCTGAGGCACCCTCTCACTATGTGTCCATGTGTCCTTGAACTCATGGTGAGCCTCCTGCCTCATCCTCTTGAGTACTAGGAAGTGTAGGTGTGAACCTCTACACCTGGCTGGAATGATTTTTTCAGAACATTTAAAAAACAAAGCTCTAAGCAAAGCTGACAGGCGAATTGAGAGACTGTAAAAGGGGATGGAAGGAATGGGGGGGAATAGGAATGAGAGGGTGGGGAGACTTATACAATAAGCTAAACCAACAATGAATTGCTACCATCAAATCTATACTTTCATACAGTAAGCTCCCGATGAAGCTGTGGCATCGCCTCATAAGAGGGGCCACGAACATAGTGGGAAGAAGCCTAACCCTAAGAAAAATTCCTCAGGCCTGCAACTCCTGTCCCAATCATTGGTTCTTTCCCACATTGAGCTGTTGATTAAAGAAATCCATGAAGTCTCCAAAACTAGACAGGCTTTTGTTAAAGCTCTTGAATACCCACCCCAGGCCAAAAGTAAGACCCTATTGCTGAAGAAACCACAGAATGTCATCACACAACACCGAGAGACCCTGCTAGATCCAGAATGGTAACCAGCTCCCAGATGGTAGCTCGTGTAGTGCTGGAAGGCATTGCATGAGCTGCCAGGGGAAATTGGTCAATGATATTTGGAGAAAGCAGAGATCACGGATATACAACACACACTGATGTCAAGAGAAAGCTGAACACACTTCTTTTTTTTTAAAATATTTTATTTATTCTTTTTCAAGCAGAGAGAGAGAGAGAGAGAGAGAGAGAGAGAGAGAGAGAGAGAGAGAGCACACCAGGGCCACCACCTTGTGGGTCTGGCTTATGTGGGACCTGGGGAATTGAACCCGGGACCTTAGGCACTGGAGGCAAGTGCCTTAACCGCTGAGCCATCTCTCCAGCCCTGAACACACTTCTATATGGAAGAGACCAATAAGCCAAGAAGTGATCATCTGTGCAATAGTGGAACTAAACCCAGGAAGGCAATCAACATCTTGCTGATTGGCTAAGAGATCCCCTCAGTGACAAGAAACCCTTAACTGGAACTGGGATCCATGGCAAAATCTTATGGGGGCCAAGAACCCGAGCTCCAAGGGGAAATTCCCACTATCAGGGAGCTACAGAGAGGCCACACCCATTAGAATCTTGCCGAATTAGCAATGTTTGTCTCATTTAACCTCTACTGACCTCACTCTCCCATGGAGATTCTGTTTGTGTTTTTCAGAAGGCAGAGAGAGCCATGGACAACCCAATTTCACCAGCAAGATATGGGATGATGGCTGATATCCTGGAATGAGATGAACCCCCAGGCTTCTCATCTAGGGCCCAAACGAAACCTATGAGAAAGCGGTGAGATAAACAAGAGACCTATCACCACAGCAAGTCAGATAAGCCATGAAAGGTCAGTGGAGACAGACATCGACAATTCCCAACACCACCCAAAGCAGAAGTCCAGAGACATTTGAGATCCCAACAATAATCTTGAAAACTTGAAACTCACCCTCCATGACTCAGGAAACTGAGCAGAAGAGGGCAAGAGCCATGGTAGGGGAGAATATCCAAAGACATTGCCCCCTCAGCAACAACACACAAAGGGGGAAAAAAACTGGCTATCTCTCGTGCTTTTCATAACCTCCTACCCCGTGGACTGATCCAGTATGCCCACAGAGGAGGGTCCCCAGTGGGCTGGGGACAGTTTGAAGGGAAATGGGGTTACCACCACAAGATTTGCTCATACAATGTATCTAATTATTGATAATAAAGATATTAAAAAAAGAAATGAGAAAGAAAAAAATCTCAAACAAAACAAAACAAACCCCTAAAACCAAAGAGAGTGTGTATGGGTGCACCAGGGCCTCTTGCTATTGCACAAGAACTCCAGATGCACCATTTTGTGCCTAGGGCTTAGAGTGGTGCTGAGGAACCAACTTGCACCAGCAGGCTTTGCAAGCTGAACCATCTCCCAGGCCGAGAATGTTTTGTTGATAAAGCTGGTTTTCAGGTCCCAGACTGGCTAAGGTGGCCGCATTCATTTGCCAATAGGGAATCTACACAGGTTGTTTAGACCATTGACTGGACTCTGAGCTGGGATTGAAGAGCAGCCCTAAAATCAGAGGCCCAGCACTGGTGTTGGCTTTACCTTCCTGCGAGGAATATCCGAGAGACGTGCTGAAGGGCTGAACAATTTATTGGAACTCACGGCTTCAGAGGTTTCACTGCAAAGTTAGTTGGTGTGTTTTTGGTCCTAGTGGAATATGCTTCTCACTTCATGGCAGCCAGAAAGCAGATCTCTGGGAAGGACCAGTGACACCTTCAAAGGCATGGCCCCTGCGATGCGCTTCTCCCAACTGGGCCCCATCTCCCAATTGCACCACCAAACTATAGACCCAACAGAGGATCCATTCACCCTCCAAGGATCTGGTCCATTAGCTGGCATTACGACTTCTACATGTGAGTCTTTGACTTCGTAGTCGAACCATGGAAGCTGGACTGTTCACCCTCTGGAATGGACTTCGGGCATTCCCAGGGCCTCCCACTCACAGGAGCCTCTGGTAGAGGCATTTTCTCTGCGCTTCCTGGCTGGCTTTCTGGACAACCATGTGAGAGTCTGGGGAGCAGCTCTGGCGATTTGTGGCCCCAGGGATCTGAGGTCCAGCAGTGGCCAAACTGTGTTCATGCTGCCAGATTCAGATCAAAGCAGAGGGGACGTGGGCATCCCCAGTCTGGAGTCTGGAGTCCCCAGTATAGAGCTGTGGCTTTGTAGACAAAGCCCTCCCGATGCCGTGTTGACTTGCCCTGGGGATGGCAGCAAAGCCAGGAGAGGACGGCCCATTCTTGAGGCTTCTGTCCCACCACAAGACAGCTTGTCACACATGAAACAGCAGATTAAGAATTTCCTTTTCTATTTTTACTGCAAAAGTTGCCCTGGAAAAGGGAGTCTGGTTTAGAGAAAAGCTCTCTTGAGCAGCTTGGCTGCAGATGAAAGGTGGTCGGGCCTGTGCCATCTAAGTGGGGTTCTTGCTGTGCCCAGAGCCTTTTGGCTGAGTGGGTGATAAGGGATCAAAAACTTTATTATCACCTGTTCTTATTATACAGTTAACCATGAAGAAAGGCGGGGTGTGGGGGCGATGTGTTCAGAGCTGACATTAAGGCTCTTTTGGTGGCTGCAGGAGGTATAGTTGGGAGCCAGATGAGGATCGGGCCCTCTGTGGACTCTGGGGCTCTCTGAGTGGGAAAGAAGATGGTTGTTGAAGTTGCCTATATTGGGCAGTGCTCAGCCACCTCTGGGGTTGAGCCACTCCCTAAGGGGAGAAAATGTTGGACCAGCCACAATGGACAGACACAGGCAGTTTGTGTGTCCTTCAGAGGCCCCTGCTCAGATGTGGCTGGGGTGGCCTAACTGACCAGCCATCACAGGGAGTGCACAAGGCCTCCAATGAGGCTCTGGGAGCTGAGCTTCTGTTGTGGTACGCCTCAGGAGTCCTAGGTGAGTTTCTTCCCCACACACTGGCCTGTGGGCTTTGCTCCTTGAAAACAGGCTCTGTGGGTTCATCAGGCTCACAGGACCAGCCTGGGGATGAGTGGACAGACTTTTCTGGAAGTCCAGACTGCCTTGGGTGGCAAGAAGTAGGATCCCAGGAAGCCTAGGAGGGGCTACAGTGGGAGAAGTGGGGGCTGCCAACTCCAGGCTGCACTGGAGAGAAAGGCTCTCGTTGGCACATGGGGGTTGTGCATTACAGGAACTCTGCTGATTCCCACAAGAAGACACTCAGGTTTTCCTGAACAGAATATCTGAACCACAAGACCTGCTGTATTAAACATGAATGTGTTCTCTGAAATTCAGCATGGAAATGACTTCTCCAGCCCCATTCATCTGTTGGACTTTCATCCTTTGCAACAGACTTGCTTTCCCAGCAAAACCTCAGGAAGCCAGTGTCTCTGGATTGAGGAAGAAAAGGCTTCTAAGAAGCAGCCTTCACAGGTCCACCGGGGCTGTGGCGTGTGTGTCTCCCCAGCCACTGGGTTTTCTCTCAAAGCAGTGAGAATGCATGAACTGCAGGTCAGGACTGCTGCTCCAGACGGGCAGAATGGGCTGGGTGTCTCCACCACACGTATGCCTGCAACCCCCATGCACATGTGTACACCACTGTACACAGCGAACATGCTTTCTATTAGGTACATGTATCTATCACACCAAAATGCATGTTCTCACATATGATGTGCTCACATGTCAACATGCACACATCTATGCAGCAGGTACACAAAGGTGTGCTTTCCTATCTGAATTATGCATGCATGCGTGCTCACCCACATGTGCACTAGCAAATTGCACATGTGTGGTCATATGTAGGTATATGCACACATGCATCCACATATATGTGCATGCATATGTACTAGCAAGCCATATGTGTGTTCACATGTATGCATATGCACACACTTTCTGATTTACATGCACGCAGACATGCGTTATCGTGTGTACTCACATGCATGTGCATGTACCCGTAGTCACACGTAGTCCTAAGAGTCACTCTTTAAGTCCTCAGCTCTCGGCAACTTCCAGGCCCCAGAGGACTTCCTTGAGCCACCCACACCTCCAGCAAGCACACAGTGGAAACCCCCTTTCCTGCAGGAGAAGAGGCTTTGGGTGGGAGGGCTGTGGTGGAACTAAGGAGACCCTAGGCTTGGGACTCTATATTCAGCCCTTTCCTGCCCTGTCAGGATGGCCACAGAGTCCAAGGTGTGGCTCAGTGGAGAAGTGAGGGCCCACAACTACCTGGAAGGAACGTTCTCACCTTGACCGCCCTTGGGCTAGCTCTGAAAGTAGCAGACCACTCTGTGTTCTGTGGCAGATAGGCAATAAGGTGAGGACAAGGCCCTGACCAGCTCACACAGTTCCCAGAACACAAAGTTCAGGCTACCTCGGAGCTGTCCAGGACAATGGAAGGGTTTTAGCAGTACCTTGTGGGGCCAAGCCCAGGCCCAGTGGAGGTCCGCCACTTGGTGTCAGCAATCAACCCCCACATGAGGCTGACCACCTCACTGTCTAGTATGTGTTCTGTCCTTCTCCTGCTGTGTCCACTGTGTGTGGTAAGGCCACTTCTGCCAGAAGGTCAGCAGGACCCATTTCCAGATGAACCACTCAGGGTTCAACCCCAGCCAAGAAGTAGAATTCACTCCTTGCCAATTCTAACAATCTGACTGGCCAGCAAGGCAGTGCAGGGGGACCGTCTTCTCAGTGTCCTCTGTTACTACGCTCATTGCTGTGGCAAGAGAGCTGATAAAGGCAACTTAAGGAAGGAAGATTGATTTTGCTCACAGTGCAAAGTTACAGTCAGTCATGGCGGGGAAGTCGTGGTGGCAGGAGTGTGAGGCATTTGTAGTCTGGAAGCAAAGCTATTCGAGTGCTGGTGCTCAACTCTTTCTCCCTTTTTATTCAGCCCCGCACCCCAATCCGTGAAATGGTGCTGCCCACAGTTGACATGGGTCTTTCTACCTCAATTAACCAATATAGAAATTTGCTCACAGACATGCTCAGAGGCTTGCCAACTAGGTGATTCTAGGTCCTGTCGAGTTAACAATCCATATTTGCCATCATTGCCTCTGAGTTCTCAGGCTTGGCTAGGTCTTCCAGGGAGGCAGAGGAGTCACCACCATCTCCCCAGACCCATAGACTTCCTGGGGAAATCTTCTGCCTCTAGCAATCTGAACTCCTGGTCAGGAAAGTCCCCTTGATCTGTGAATGTAGAGTGGCTTTGAAGCCGTTGGTGGCAGAGGGCAGCTGTGGGCAGCTGATGATCTTCTTTGTTCTTTCTGAAGGATGGGTGACAGGCAGAGCAACTTTCCGGTGGTAGGAGTCACGTGGCAATGGTAGTAAACCTCCCGGTAGGCAGGAGAACTAACTTGGCTCTTGGGGTCAGCCATGGGTAACTTCTGATGAAGCATCAGCCCTTGAGCCACATCTTGCAGAGGGGTTCTGTGGGGTTGCTCAAGGAACATAACACAGGACACAGGAACTCAGTGCCCTTGACCTTGGGTCTTGCCTTGACAGACACAGGACCAACACTGTCAAAAGGAGGTTTCAAGCTATTGAGAAGGATCAGTGGGTAAAATACTTGCCACCTGTGATGGTTAAGTTTATTTGTCAACTTGATCTATGTAATAATCCATAGTCATCTTGGGCGGGTCTCTGAGTTTACCGGCAGGAAGGATTGACAAAATCCTTTTGGGATTTTGGAGAAGGGAGGAGGTCCCTTCTCCAGAGTGAGCTCTTCCCCCCAGTGGGAGGGTCTTCCAGAAGGGGACTAAATATAAGGAAGCTTGAGGGGAAGGGTGCTGGTGCTTGTTTGTGACTTGCACTCGCATCCTGCTCTCCTACCCTTCTTGGACATTGGAACCCAGTTTCCTTGGCCTCACATTGTGGACTGAAGAGCAGCCGCTCCCCAGGGAGCCATCAGGCCTTCAGGGCTGGATTGGGACTGCTGAGGTCTCCAGTCACGTGGACTGAACAGCAACTGGTTTCTTCACCTGTGGGCCTGCAGGCTGCTATTGTCGGACTGTCGCAAGCTACCCCAATAAATTCCCTTTTACTACAATCCGTTCTATCAACACTGTTTCCTCTAGAGAACCCTGACTCATACACCACCCCAGCATGAGGACCTGAGTTTGGATACCAACCACCTATGTAAAAAGTGGGCATGGCAGGGTGTGGTGCACATGCCTTTAATCCTAGTACTTGGGAGGCTGAGGCAGGAGGAGGATTGCTGTGAGTATTCCACAGGGCAGCTTGGACTAGAATCACACCCTACCTCAAAAAACAAAAGCAACAACAACAAAAGAAAATCTGTGCATGGTAGTATTAGCTTATGATCCCAGGAAGGGGGAGGCAGAGACAGGAGGATCCCTGAGGCTTGAGGGCTAGCTAACCAGTAAGCTCTGGGTTTAGTGAAAGACCCTGTCTCAAGGAGAATAAAAGGTGGAGAGTGGTAGAGGAAACCAATCAGCATTAACCTCTGGCTTCCTCAAGCATGTGAACGGACACTCCCTCCCCCCACATCTACGAACATCCATGCAAAATAAAAGGTCTCTTAACTCCATTAGACCTTAAGTGGCTCCACACTCAACCCCTGTCCCTTTTGCAGGCCCTGTCCCAGAAGCAGTTGCCAGAACAAACGTGCTCTTTCCTGAGCACCTACTATGTACAAGGCTTTCCAGGCACGTGGGGCGTGTCGTGGAACACTGCCCTACAAGCATCACGACCATTAATTCCTATCTTCATCGGAGCAGCTGGAATTACCCACCAGAGACCCTCAGCAAGATTGGACCTGTTGATGTTCTCTCATATAAAGAGGGGCCAGAGAGGATCCTGAGACCCTCGCCGGAGATTCCAGTCACTCTTTCCTGCAGCTGCAGGGGTTTTGGAGATGTGAAAGGTAACTAAAGGAAGCTATAGCCTCTATGTAGCCATGGAAGGTTGTCATCATTCAGGGGGAGACCTTTTGCTGATGCAGCTGCTTGGGAGACACTCACTGTCCTATATGGAACCCCTCACGGATGCACCTAGAAAACCAATAAACTTGGTTCACCAAGCTAGACGCGGGCAGAATGGTTCCTCTGGCTTCTTGGTGTTCTATGTAGGGTAAATAGATGCTTGTCCACATTTCCCTAGGAAAAGTTAATACAATGGGGAACATGTGAGGAACAAATGAATCCTCAGAAAGGAATTGGCGATGACCAGAGGCATTTTCACACCCCTCTCCCCTCTCCCGGTTTGCTCATACAGCCTAACTGGAGCCAAAGAAGGAAGCCAGGACAGCACCCATGGGCTTCAGACAAAAGTGACATTCACAAGGACTCCCTGGAAAAACTGAGGATGCCTTGGGGCGTTGTGCTCCCCAGACCCCACGGGGCACTTGGAAGAAACTTCCCATCTTTCCACATTGACCGTTTCCTCCCAGATGCAAGTCCACAGACCCAATTTTCCCCAGGGAACAGGCATGAAGACTAAAAGTGGAGGCTCGGGATGTCGTTCTCTGGGAAGGACTATGGAATTGTGTCCTTAGGACCCAGGGGACTTGAAGTCACAGGCCAGAGCACCCTCAACCCTAGAGTGGCCAAGTTGATGCTCCATAAAATTACTTGGGATCTGGTGCTTTTTCAAGTCAAGATGTTAACCATGGTAGTGCTATCTTTAAAAGGAGCTTAGAACAAGATGGTAGAACTGTAGCCTTCCCCAGTGAGCCTGCTCCCTGGGCTAAAGAACCACAGAACCAGAACCACAGAACAAAAGATGCATAGCTCTCACTGCCTGAACATTTGAAACCCTATATGGAGGGGCCAGCATCTCTCAGCATTGTTTTATGCTCAAGACTCCTTGGGTCCTTTGAATACTCCTTTTCAGTCATAGGATGCTACCTTCTTTTTAAGGTAAGTTCTGTGCCCAAACTGGTCCTGGTTCAGGAAGCCCAGCTCCCATGAGTTCCTGGTTCTGGTGACCAGGGTGTCTCATCAGGAGGCTTCAAGGTTATGAGTTTAGGGCAGGTTTTTGAAGTGGTGATGGGGCCCTGGGAGCTTCTCAGAGATGGTCTGGGCACACCCACAGTTCCCCCAGCTGGTGTTGCTGCCTCGTGTCTGGAACACTGGAACCAGGGCGGGGCTGGTGGTGTTTTTGACTGTCAACCTCCTCCCATAACAGCTGACGTTCCTGCTCCCAGGACTCTACCGGGCGATGCCGCACAATGTCCATGGTCGCGGGAAGTCAGCTCCTCACCGTTGCTGGGCCTCGGCCCTGCGATCGTTGTTCAGCTGCCACAGTAGGAATGTGGGGGTCAGGCCAGCAGTGGGTCCCATAGCCACTTTCACCTGGAACAAGTCACCTTCCAACAAAGACTCCATTTACCACAGCTTAGGAGAGGGCTGTGGGGTGCGTGCCCAGGTGGGCTCTGGGTCCAGGTGGGCCTGGGCTGGGTCCAGACTCAGCTGCTTTGTTTAGAACCTGTGTGACCTTGGCCGCCCCAGGCCTCTCTCAACCTGCTTCCTTATCTGTTTAAAGGGAGCAAAATTCCCACCTGCGAGGTTGTTGTGGGGGACAATGTGCCATAAAGTGCCTGCTGAAGGCTTGGCACACTGCAGGGGCGAGTGGCCTTTGTGTCACTGTTTGTCTAGGTGTCTTATCTGCCAGGGTGCCCAGGGCGGCTGCCTGCTCCATCTCTCTGCCCAGCTGGGTAGGGGCCTTGGGGGCTCCGGTGAAGTGTGTGAGACTCAGCCCCGTCGCCCCAGCGCCTTATCAGCTCTCTAGGGGCTGACTGCTGGGGGCTGGGTGGGTCCCCAGGAATGCCATCCATCTCCCCAGCCCCAGGGGGACTTGATCTTCCGCTTGTGATAGGCCACCTGCAGCCTGCAGAGCTTGCCATGGGGCAGGGCTGTCAGCGCGGGGAGAGGCCTCCTGTCCCCACAAGACCGAGCCTGTGCCTGGAGCCACATCCGGAATTTGTCGGCAGAGCTTCCTCATGGCTGTGTCTGCTCTTGTCCAGGAATGTCCTGCCCCTCAAGAAGGAGGCAGAGTGGGGGTTGGGGGCTCCCCAGGACCTTTTCCTGAGACTCTCTGCTTTGTGACACTGGTCTAGAGGCAACAACTGTGTGTGAGGTGTCCCCTACTTGAAGGAAGGAAAGTCCCAGCCATCAGTCCGAGTGCCTGGCCAGAGGGAATGTTGTGGGGTCCTGGGGACCCTCCCTGGGCAGAAGCTGCTCTAAGCACCCCGTTTGCAGGCAATGCACATTGCGACCTGTTCACCCTAAGTGAGCCGCAGAGCAAAGACCCCCAGCCGCTGTGAGACGCAGGGTCCATTAATGGAGGAAGAATTTCCACTTTTAGCCCCAGGCATGGGCCGTTGTATAGATGCCAAGGTGGGAGTGAAGGGCTGCTCCTGACAACCTGCTGGAGTCCAGAGCAGAAAGCTACAGGGGTCCCAGGATGGCTTGTTCCAGTGCTTGGCGATTTCTCTCCCTCCCTTCCTTCGTCCCTCCTTCCCTCCCTCCCTTTCCCCTTCCCTCCTTTTCTCCTTTCTTCTTTCTCTTCCTCTTTGGTGATCATGGCATCTCCCTGCCAGGTAAGCATTCTTTCCCTCTTTCTTTCTTGTGCTAGGGTTGGATTCCAGAACCTAATATATGCTAGGCAGATGCTCTACCATTGAGCCCCCAGCCCCACACTGGAGGATTCTAGGCAAGGACTCTACCACTGGGCTACATTCCAGCCCTGTTTTTTACTTTTAATTTTGAGACCAGGGTCTCACAAAGTTACTCAGGCTGGCAATGAACACACTCTACAGCCTAGGCTGGCCTTGAAGTCATGATCATCCTTCTTCAGCTTCCCAGGTAGCTAAGATTGCAGGTATGCACTACTAGAACTAGTCTTTTTCCACGTTACTTGGTCCTGGAAAGATACCACTGACCCCACATGAACAGTTATTGGGCCAGTTGGAGGGCTACTGGACACTCACAGAGCGGACTCTGTGGGACAATGATTCTCTTCAACATTGGTATCCTCAGCACCCCTGGGAAGCCCTGGGACGTCCTGATTCAAAGACTGGCTTCACATTATTGTTGATGCCTGTGGTGGTTGGAGCCTAGGGCTGTGGGATGCTGAGCTGAGCTCTGCTATCCTCTTCTGACCACACAGCTGGGTGAAAACTTGACAGGGACTGTGGTTCAGGCTTGGGCAAGTCACTTCACCTCTCTGAGGCTCAGTTTCCCCATATTCTCAATGAGATGCTCCAAGGTCTATAGGTGGCCTCTGCCCTATACTGCCCACCTGAACATTGCAGCCCTTATGGCTTTACAGCTTCCTGCTTGGCTTTATCCAGACATTCGCAGACCTGCCCGGGGGGATACACACTGATGCTCCCTGCAGGAGCACCATGCTTCCTCCCTCCCTCCCAAGCAGTCTGCATGTTCCCTGCTCAGCTCAAGGCTCCTCGGTTTGCAGCCAGAAGTCATTCATGGGGCCTTCACAGACAGTTCTCAGGGTCTCTTGTTTGGAGATGAGCTCTGAAGTCCAACCTTTGCACCTGCCGGGATGCAGTGAGGTCCGCTCTTCCAGTGATTCTTCCGTGCCCCTGTGAGGGGAGGGGCTCCACAGACTCCGTGGAGGGTGCTGAGGTCTGGGGACATTGAAGTCACATGGCACAGAAGTGACCCACCCTGGCTATATTTGCAAGATGCAGTTTGAAAACCTCACCTCTGTGAGGCTAAGGCGGCCTGTAAGCCAGGAATCAGTGACCAGGTTGTGGAGAAACTACGCAGGGCCTGATGCTGCCAAGTGGTAGAGCGAACCCCAGGCTCCCGAGCCATTGGGAAGGTGTAACCACACGGAACAAACGTGAATCTGCTTCTGCACTGTTTGAAGCTCTGGGGATTGAAAGGCCCAGCATGGACACTTTCATTAATTGAAGTGTGGGATGAAGTGGGGAAAGTGACGGGCACTCACAGGCCACCACAGGCATGACCTCTACCGCTGGCGAGAGCAGGGGGAGGGCTGAGGATGGCAGCCCTGGAGGAGAGGCACAGTCGCTTTCCTTTTGTCTCCCAACCTGTATGGTGGGCCTGTGGATCCCGAAGGGATATGGGAGGAGCCGGAAGATGCTCTCTGGCCAGCATGAATCTTGCCAGTAAAAGCAAGAAAAGCTCTTGCAAGGCCCCTGAGCCTGTGGGCACTTGTCAACGCTTGTGAAGCTACAGTCCTGTGTGAACCAGAAGATGCCACGGTCTGTCTAAAGGACGAAGTAGCTGTGGGCAGTGAGTGTCCGTGACACACACGGATGTGTGAGGAGAACTCAGAGACCGTGTGACTGCGGCAGTGGCCAGTGCAGAGTGAATATCTGTGTTCCCAACTTCGCCACGAACCAGCTCAGGCCATGTCTTCCCCACCAATATGGACTCTACGCTCTGAAACTGGAAGCTGAATTACCTTTGACTGAAGCTGTTTCTGGCTGGGTATTTTGTTCCAGCAATGAAAAGTAAATGATATACTCGGTGAACCCAGACATCACAACTTTGGTTAAACTAGCTGGTCAGTAAGTTCTCGGTACCCTCGTGCCTCAACCTCTCCCACACCGGATCCCAGTTGCTTACTGCTGCTCCCAGCTTTTTCATGGGTTTTGGGATCCAAACTCAAGGCTTCCCAATAAGCACTTTGTCTATTGAGCCATTTCTCCAGCCCTGCAAATGCACTCATTTTAAGGCATGGGTCACGAATGCCAGACGAGGAGCCTGCTCAAACTCCATGAAGGAGCTCCAGGACTTCCAGTCAGCACCCTGTCCCTGAGGCACCCACTGACCTTTAACCCCTCTACTCTGCAGCTGCTGGTTTCCATCCCAGCATGGTCTCGCCCCTGCCTGCTTCTCCCACTCAGCGCCCAGCCTCTCAGGTCAGCTTTTTTGCAAAGCTACATTTATCCCATCTCGGATGATGGATGGACACCTAGTCCACTAGAGATGAATGCTGAGCGGTGGCCAGTTTCTGAATGTTAAAATAAGGCAGAGGTGGACATCTTATTCCCTCCCTAGTATCTTGGAGGCATGGTCTGGATTCCCTGGGTTTCCTGAGAGTGGAGCTACCGGGCCCTGGGGTCAGTCACCCAGAGTGGGTCAGTTTGGCTTTTTTCCAGCAAGAGAGAACTCATGTCCTCAAAGTGGATACTCTTCCATTAAGAAAAGTCCATATCTGAATGCCTTTACAAATAATTTGACTTCTAACTCTACATGGAGCAGCCACGCAGGAAATAGTCTTCAAGGCACTGGGAGAAGCTGATTGACCCTTGAAAACGGAACTTAGACCAGGAAGGACAGTCACAAGCCAGAAGAGACAGTATATGAAGAGGATAATTCCCCATAATCAAGTTGTATTTATCCCAGAGTCAACAGTGATTGAACACCACAGAATCAATTAATAAAACCTCGATATCAACAGATGGAAAAGGAGTGTCTTCTGGTCCTTTCAATAGAAGACAAAGTGTGCTTGTTAAAATTCAACCTATTATGGTCATTGATTGCACTTACGAACTCATAACAGCTGTCATTCCCTGCACAACATTGGATCTGTCAACATTTCGTCATTTAAAGTGGGGAGTGGCGTCCTCATAAGGCCTCCACCCTTTTCTGAGGAGTTATTGGCAGTTAGTGGTTCCTAGAAGAAGGGAAGACATTTTCTTTAGTGGTGTAACCACTGGTAAGTGTTCCACACTCCTATAAATAACTCCCCTCCCATGCTCATGCAAGCGATCCAAATTTAATTCAGGGAGCCACAAAAAAGTCATGCAAGCAAATATTAGTTAAGAAGAAATGGTTCAGTGGGAATGGAAGGAGGACAAGAGGAGAATTGAGGGTTAAAATGATCAAAATACGTTATATACATGTATGAAGTTGTGAAAGATATGGATGAAAGAATGAAGAAAATTCAAGACTTAAGAGCCAGATCCAGTGGCCCAGGCTTGTAATTCCAACACTCAGGAAGTTACAGAGGAATCTAAGGCCAGCCTGGGTGAGACCCAGTCTCAAAATAAAAAGATAAAAGAGGGTCGGGGATGGTATCTCAGTGGTAGAGTGCCTGCCTAGAATCCCCTGTGAAGGAACAGGGGTGTGTCTCAGCAGTAGAGTGTTTATTGAGAATGTTTAAGGCCCTGGTTCCATCCCTAGTACCACACACACACACACACACACACACACACACACACACACACACACAGTTCAATGTCCATTCATGAATGATGCCCCAACTAGGAAGAAAGACACCACACCCCCCACACCCCTACAACTGACAAATGATACCCACAAAGCCTTGAGCAACACGTCCATGACAGCTTCTGCTCAGGTCAGGAGGTCATTTCATGCGGGGTTATTCTGAGGACCTTTGCCAAAGCTATAGGCAATTAAAAGAGAAGAGAAGCATAGGATTGGAAGGGAGGAAATAAAGCCACCTCAGGACCATGAGGGTAAGTCATAAAAGTTGACGATAGAGCTGGGAAGCTTGCTGGATACAAAACCTACATAGAAAATCAGCTGCTTTTTTTTCTGTCCATCAGTGATAAATTCAAAGTTCGAAAAGATATTATTCCTAAAAGTTTGGAGATACAAGGGATGTAGGAAAAAATGTGTAAGATTTTTATAAAGAAAGTTGATTTAAAGACATTGAGAGATACTTGAGGAGACTCAGATAAATTTGAGGGCCTGTTCACAACTAAGAGGCTCTGTATGTTCAAGGCAGAGCCTCTACTCAAAATGACGGACTTAGTGTGTCTCTAGCCAAATTCCTGTTGTTTTTATTTCTCGAGGCAGGGCCTCTCTCTAGCCCAGGCTGACCTGGAATTCACTATGTCGTCTCAGGGTGGCTGTGATCCTCCCACACCCTGCTGTCTGTTTTTTGAATGGGTTATGGAACACGTGTTCTTAAATTCTTGTCTGAAAGCAACCATGAACTGCAGTTAAAAATAAAAAGAGCTGAAGTAGTTCCTAAAGACAAGGGGTGGAGCTTGGTCCAGGTCGAGGGTCCCTGGAAGGCTTTGATGCTCACAGTGTGGGGCTAGGGGTGGGCGAGTTTAGTGGCCATGTATCCGTGAGCTCAAGGGCCCATGATGGGCATGCAGTTAAGATGAGGAGACTATGGGCTGAAGAGGTGGCTTAGCGGTTAAGGCGTTTGCAGGCAATGCAGAAGGACCAGAGTTCAATT
>PVHP010035648.1:0-18376 GCA_004024765.1 Zapus hudsonius
GAAAGAAAGAAAGAAAGAAAGAAAGAAAGAAAGAAAGAAAGAAAGAAAGAAAGAAAGAAAGAAAGAAGAAAGAAGGAAGGAAGGAAGGAAGGAAGGAAGGAAGGAAGGAAGAAAGAAAGAAAGAAAGAAAGAAAGAAAGAAAGAAAGAAAGAAAGAAAGAAAGAAAGAAAGAAAGAAAGAAAGAAAGAAAGAAAGAAAGAAGGGAAGAAAGAAGGGAAGAAAGAAGCATGAATTGGATAGCTTTCAGGTTTAAGGCTTAAGTATGACGATGAGCAGAGGGAAGAATTGGACAGTATTATTTATTCAGAATTCAGCTTGGTGAATACAGGAAATAATTTTTCCTCTCCTACCATTAACTAAAGATGCAGATATTTCCAAATAACAGAGATATTATTACAATTAGATTTTGGACAATATTTCAACAATCCAGCAATCATACTCCCTAGGTATTTACCCAAATGAGTTGAAAATATATCCACACAAAACCTGCACACTAATGTTTATAGTAGGTTTACTGATTGTAGCTTTACTGATTGTTGCCAAAAATCAGAAGCAAGTGATTCAAAGCAAGTCTTTCAAAAGGTGAATGAATAATAAAATTGCTTTATGTCCTATATAACAAAATGTTAGAGAAAAAAAAGAAATGAGCTGTTAAGCTATGACAAGACATGGAGAAACTTAATTGCATACTGATTAGTTAAAAGTCTACATCCTGTAGGATTCCTACCACATGGAACTATACGAAGGGAAGAACTACCAGGAACAGTGGGGAGAGGGAGAGGAGATGAGTGAAATATAAAATAGTTTTAGGGGAGTGAAATTATTCTCCATATCTGTAATAATGGCTAAATGGACTGCACATTAAAATCAGTATGACACTGATTTTTATACATTAATGTTAAAATATTTCATTTATGTTTGGGTATTTTTTATTCACTAGTGTCATTAACATTTCATTTCAAAATTTAACTGTATCCAATCTGCAAAAAAATATCAACTTTAGTTCCTTGTTAGAAGGCATTAGCTGATTTTCTTTAAGATGTTTACTGCTTACAACATGTATTCAATACTTTAGAATGAAACATAAATAAGAAAGCATCCCCAAGTAGCTAAATACACCCTCATTTGTGGCAATTGCCTGATATTTATATTTCACTGTGTATTATAGTATCATAACTAATGCCAAAAATAACAGACAGTGTGATATAAACCATGAAGTTTGCCTAATCCGGGAAGTGGTTAAATATCTCTCTTATTCTCAAAAATAAAAGATGCTGAGAAAGAAAAGGAAAAAAAAAGATACTTCACTAAGGGAGCCTTAAGGTATCAACTGTACCTTTAAATTGATAGTGTATAACCATTTAACATCTATGTATGTCAGAGAGTTTGTTTTGTAAGTATTCATTAACTGACATCCAATCAAATGTGTAGAAAAATAAGGCATGATAAAGATATATCATCATTAAGTACATATTCATCAAAGTCAATAAAATATTAATGTTTCATTTTAATGTGCTTTTACATATATTAATTGCATTAAATAGATTTGGGTCTTTTTTTAATTTATCCCAAAACTTGTTTTTTAAAATATTTTTCATGCATCCCACTTATGTTACTTCCCCATCCACTTAGGATATTATATGGTGACAACCCTAAGAACTATATGGAATATCCCACTTCACTGGTGATTCAACAAATAAAAGTTCCACCTATAAGAAACATGATACAAGTGTCAAATAAATGATAAAAGGAAAATAACAGATAAGATAAAGGGGGAAACAAACCAACTCTATAATTCTAGAAGTTTTAACTCATAAACTACCTTCACTAAATTATGTACTTTGACATTCAAAGAAGTCATATTTGAAATTAAATCAGAAAACCTATGTCATTTATTTTTGAGTAATCCAGTTACCAAAACAGTCCTTAAAAATTATTTAAAATTTTCAGGGACTGGGAAGATTACTTAATGGTTAAAGTGGCTTGCTTGCAAACCCTCCCCATTCTAGTACCTAAAGCAGATGCACAAAGAGGCACATACATCTGGAATTTGCAATGGCAAGAAGCCCTGGCATGCCCATACTCTCATTCTCTCCCAAAAAAACAAATAAATAAAAATGTTTTTAATTAAAATTTTCATGAATAAAAACCATTTTAAAAATAAATAAAATAAAAATTTCAGAGTATCTTATTGGCTCATAAAAGTGATCATATGCTAACAGTTAAATAAGTCTGCCTTAAACACATTCAATAATCTATATTAATTTATTCTCCCTAAGCAGTAACTCTTATATTTTATATCTATTCATTCCACCCAATTGCCTATACATCCTAGTAACTCCATGTGCTAATTTCTCTTCATTTAAATGTTAAAATTGTTTATGAATTCCTTTAAAACGTTTGGAACATACTACTTACATATTTTACATTGTTTTCCATGTGGCAAATGAGTTTTGCAAAAGGAAGGCCTATTTTAAATGTTTATATGTATACCCTATGAAACCATGCTCAGCTGAAGGTTTGAGTAACTGTGCTGCCATCTCACCAGTGTTCTCTGGTCAAGTACAAATGATGTGGTAGATTTGCATTCAAATTCACGGAACTTCTCAAATCTGTTTCCCATTTAGCTGGCCGGCCAAAAACAATATTTTCATTTGTAAACAGCTGTTTCATAATCAGCTCTTTTGTGCTGTGAAATTCCACAAAAAGGCAGAAACTTTGTTTAAAATATAGGAATTGCATTAATCTACTGAAAATCATCAATCAGTTTTTGTATACTCGCAAATAGTTTAGCTTATAAGTAGAGATGTTAAGAAAATTTTAATCTTGTGTCCAAATATAACATTACTTTAAACATGAGGTCATCTAAACATCTGTCTTCAATATATCACTGGGGATTTAAATCAAAAGTCTGCTAAACGTGTACAATCATTTTGAAAATAAATAACAAGACAAATTTTGTCTTGATTATGATTATCATGCATTTTAAAAGGAAACATTTATTGTAATAAGAAAAGTCTGAACTAATTTAAACTTTATTGACATCAAGGTAAAAGTTTCATACAAAAGTAAGAGATATTAATTTGTTGATTAATATGTTTTAACTTTTCAAAACTGCTTCATAAATTTTTATTCACAAAAAGATTATTTTCATTGCCCATTTATTTTCAATCATAAAATATTCAAGAAAAAACTTTTCCATTTCATAAATGAAAAATCAATATTATTTTCTGAACTTTCACGCCATTAAAGCAACTATGAATTTTTAACAAGAGTTAAAATAGCTTTATCCATTGCCTTTAAAATGAAAATAATATAGCTAATTACCAAAGATAGTTAAGGAACAAAATTTACTCCAAGGCTTTAAAGTCATAAAAAGTATCTTAGTTTTAAAGATTGTACTTAACCATACCTTACTGGAAATTTCAATGCAGGTCTAGTAAGCACGGGTGCTTAAATCCATTGACAAGATTGCCTTAGAAATCAGCTAAATACTTTAGGCAAATTCGCATTAAAAATTAAAAATGCGGGCTGGTGAGATGGTTTAGTGGTTAAGGTGCTTGCCTGCAAAACCTAATGACTAGATTTCAAATCCCCAGAGCCCACGTAAAGCCAGATGCACAAAGTGGTGTATGTGTCTGGAGTCCATTATTAGTGGCCTAGCACACCCAGTCTTTTTGTCTCCCTCCCTCCTTCCCTCTCTTTCTCTCTCTCTCTAAATAAAGTTAAAAAAAAAGAATCAATTTTCAAAGCATCTGTAGCATTGTGTAAAACTCATGTGAAAGAATTGTGACTTACGGTGGATGCACACAGCTAGAATTTAACCTGACACATACATAAATGCCTGAATGCATTAATGAAAGGAACCTCTGATGAAAAGCCAAGAATTTTTACCCCTGGTTCTGTTGAGCTAGTAAACTGCTTTAATTTCCCCATCTACAAAATGATGCTCTCCCTGACCTGCACTCTCACTGAAAAGTTGAGAGAATTAGAGAGCATGTGCAGAAGAGTGACTGAAAGTTCCTATACTAGCCAGATGTGCTGGCGCATGCTTGTAATCCCAGCACTCATGAGGCAGAGGTAGGAAGAGCCACATAAATTTGAGGCCAGCCTGGGACTACGTACTGAGTTCCAGGTCAGCCTGGGCTAGAGTGAGAACCTACCTCAAAACCAAAAAAAAAAAGAAAAAAAAAGAAACTATAAAGATAAAGAACTATAATGATTATTATGACTACCAACAATTTATCCTGTTCAAAACTGAATACCTAGAAAAATAAACAAACTATAAACAAAAGAATATACTTTAAAAACATTGTCTTGAAGAAGTTTAAAACTGAAGTAATGCAAATTATTAAAATATAAAAGAATCTCTTCAAGATATGATAAAGATCTGGGAGCTTAGTAAGTATGGCGGTTCACACCTATAATTCTAGCACTCAGTAGGCTGAGGCAGGCGGATCATCATGACTTTGAAACTCACCTAGGATATATATTTCAGGCCAGCCTGGGCTACAAAGTGAACCCTCTCTCAAAAAAAAAAAATGAAAGACAAGAACTGGAAGCTAAGTAATCTATTCAGTGACTTAAAATATCCCCAAATATATATCATGTTTTATATTTTTCTAGATTATATTGACTTCCTCATTTACCAAAATGCCCACACTAGTCATTTTCATGTCTATTTTTTTCTTGCACTTTGATATGGCATGGGGTCATCAATGGCAATGTTTCTCAATGTTGGCTGCACACTGAAATCAGATGGAGTACCTCAAAACATGGTGATTTCTGCATTCTCCAGAGACTGATTTAATTGCCTGAGGCGTGGCCTTGATTAGTATCTTAAAGTTACTTAAGTGATTCTAAAGGGTAGTCCAGGTTATCTGGAAGATCAACAGCCATTAAATCCTTTGCCAAGAGCGGGCTGTACTATTTAAATCACAGCAACCTTATGGGGAATGAGCCTAGGTGTACTTTATGAATCAACCTGGCACTACCATCTTCTTTGCTTATATTTTATTTTTTATTTTTTTTTTTTTGGTTTTTCAAGGTAGGGTCTCGCTCTAGTCCAGGCTGACCTGGAATTCACTATGTAGTCTCAGGGTGGCCTTGAACTCACGGCAATCCTCCTACCTTTGCCTCCCGAGTCCTGGGATTAAAGGCATGCGTCACCATGCCCGGCTTGTTTATATTTTAGACCTGAGATTTTATTGGTGCTAGTTGGCTGGGACAGAACACAAACAGCTTTGTCCAATTTCGACATGAGGGCTGTGCATCACTAGCTAGCATCTACGTAGAAACTACGCCAGAAAGTAGAATTTTAAAGGGTCACCTGCTTATAAATAGAAGTAAGAAGAGTTACCTTCAGTGATCAAAAATGAATCAAGCAAACCAGATTATAGAAATACCCCCCCTTTTTTTTCCCCTAGCCTGATTGTCAGAGTGAATTGTAAATTTTCTCAAAATAGTAGTATTTGAGGAAAAAAACACTCCCAGGCAGTGTCTCACTGCATACCTCCTGGTCGTCATGGACACAGAAAGGAACAATGAAATCATTATTTGACTATTATTTATTTAGTTGCTAGTCAGTTTAGGATTGTGTCTGTGAACTGCATCTCTGTGTCCCTGTGGATGAGGAGAGCTGTCCCTCCTGGTAGTGACAGAATAACCACAAACAAAACAGTCCATCTCCGGGGAAAGCCATCTCTATCTGTCAGTATTAGTCAATTGAGAGGCAGCGCTCCAGGCAGCTGAGAAAACAGTTTGACTGTTTTAAGCTTACAGGTGGCTTATAATGGAAAGTTTTCTACACTGAGATGCCTCTGCAAGTTAAAAAAAAAAAGTTTGGACCAAAAAAAGGGACAAAAGTTGGCAATATTTTCATGCAATGCTTCTAAACAGCATACTAAAACAAAATATCAAATTTTAGTGAAGTTGGGCGAATTAAGCGTATGCCTTCAGGCAACCAGGCCCAGCTACACCCTTTCTACATAGCACATTCCACAAGTAAAATCAGAACAGCCACAGAACCTGTTATCACGGGGCCTGACACATACAGAACACTCAAGAAATGTTTTCCGAATGAATTCATAGGCCTTTGGGAGTACTAATTTAAAAAAAAAAAAAAACTTTTGAAAATCAGCATATAAACACAGTCAAAAAATAATGCCAGCAAGTCAACAATAGGACAGCTGTGTAAAGAACAGGCAAATCAATTTTAATGTATCTCTTCACATGCCAGTGGGGGGGGGGGGGCCTGAGCATGTGTGTACCCATGCTATTTGTACGGGAGAACCTCGGGCCTCAAGGGGAGGAGGCATTTAGTGGATGCTTACACAAGCCTTGGTTGCACAGATCCCACACTGGGAAGGGCGTGAAGAATACCTATTACACTTCTTCCAGCATGGGAGGCAATGAAACTGACAGGGTCAGGTTATTTTATATTTGCCTTAAAATATCTTTGTACTGATTTGCCTATCGTAGCTTCAACTTTGTCTAGGATGAACTTATAGTTTGGAGCTAGCTTATCAAAAAGATTGATTTGATGGCCCTAGAACAAAGTATAATTAATCAAATTTATCAATTTAGCTACCATTTTCCAAGAATAAAATCAAGAGATATTCAAAAGTTAGATTAAGCAGCTATTGATAAGAATCAGAAAAGCCTAAGTAAAATTGAAATTTTAAATAACTTTTAAAAAGCACCTCAAGGTGCTTGGTAACAAAGCTTATGGGCCCAGGTTCAATTCCCAAGTTGCCCACATAAACTGAACACCAAAAGTGACCCAAGCATTCAGCAGTCATTTGCAGCCACAGAGGGCCTGGTGCACAAATACACACATACACACACAAATGTGTAAATGAAACTTTTTAGACACAGATTCTATCTAAACAAGGTGGACAAAGAATGACAACATGAGGTTGTCCTTTGACCTTCATAGTATGTGTCCACATACACACATACACATGCTCAAAACTGTTTTCAAAAAGTTTTGGGGGCCGGGCTGGAGAGATGGCTCAGTGGGTAAGGCACTTGCCTCCAGTGCCTAAGGCCCCAGGTTCAATTCCCCAGGACCCACATAGGCCAGACCCACAAGGTGGTGGACCTGGTGTGCTCTCTCTCTCTCTCTCTCTCTCTCTCTCTCTCTCTCTCTCTCTCTCTCTCTCTCTCCTTGAAAATGAATAAATAAATTTTAAAAAAAAAAAGTTTTGGGGGCTGGAAAGATGGCTCATCCATCATAAACACCTGGTTTGATTCCCCAGTATCCACTTAAAGTCAGATGCACCAAGTGGCACATGCACCTAAAGTTTGTTTGCAGTGGCAGGAGGCCCTGGAACACCCACATTCATTCATTTCATTTCATTCATTCATTCATTCATTCATTCTCTCAAATAAATATTTTTTAAAGAATGTCTATCACTTATGTTAACATTTTTAGAAAACTACGTAATTCCAAAGCAAAGATGAGAAAACAAAGATGAAGTAGATTAATGTTTTTCTTTTTTTAATAATTTTTTGTCCGTACTGCTGGTATCCTTAGGAAGTGTAGAACAAGAAGAAAAATTGACTAGAAAAAGCAATGAAATAAACACTATGGCCTCTGAGCTTAAGAAAACAGACCTTCCAAACAGTATACAACTCCAGTACGCTTTTGTTTCTGTTGTTTTATAATCATCACAGAGGAAGAAAGTACTAAGAAGAAACTGGCCTAATACACTACACAGTGAAGATCCAGAAAGACAAATGTCTAGATTTGCAGAATCAGTGTGATGACATGGTGCATGGAATTAAAGCCTCTCCACAATTGAGCTGTACTAGGAGCAGGAAAACTGAGACTGTTGTGGTTTGCTTTCTCTTCCTTTGCAGCCACTGTAAGATGGAATAGGCATCTTGGACAGCGCATGGTTCCTGGAGTAATGTCTGAATTTGGTTATGAGTGACAGCAAGGATTTTCCTCACTACCAATGCCACTGTGTATGTAGGAAGCCACAACAGTTTCTTCTAATCATTTAGAGAGCAAAGTTCTCATATTCTTTATAAACTTATTTATTTGAGGTGTGTGTGTGTGTGTGTGTGTGTGTGTGTGTGTGTGTGTGTGTGTGTACATGTGCATGCCATGGTGCCTAAGTGGAGGTCAGAGCACAACTTTCAGACTGGTCCTAGCTGTCCACCTCAGTTGAGACAGGGTTATCTCATCCTCACTGTTGGTCACTCATGTCAAGAGCTTCCAGGAAGTTCTGTCTCTGCTTTTCTCAGGTGCACTAGGATTCCAGAAACCCAGAAAACCTTCTGACTTTTGCTTGGGGTCTGAGGATCTGAACACAAGAACTCAGAGTTGCCAGCAAGTGTTTTATCACTGGGCTATTATCCCAGCCCTTATTATGTTAATAAAAGATTTTGGATTTTTAATTAACACTTAGTAATTAAATCAACAATAATAACAAATTATGAAATTTCTGTTGACCATTGTTATTAAATTATCACCCAAATAATTAAATAATAATTAAACTAAAGCCTTGTGTGGGTGGTGTATGCATTTAATCCTTGTGAGGCACAGATAGGAGAATCACTTTGAGTTTGAGGCCTATCAGGGACTACAAAATGAGTTCCAGGTCATCCTGGGCTACAGAGAGACTCTACCCTAAAAAAAATATATTAAAAAATATGCATTTATCTATTCATTTAACTTGTTAATTTTGAGCCAGTCCTATATCAGGCTCTTCTCAAGCATTAAGAGATAAAGTCTAGAACCAAACAAGATTTTTACCTTCAGAGGTCTTACAGTGTACCGATATACATAGGAAGAGCATGTTTTAGCCAGGCATGGCTAATACCTTTAATCCCAGCACTTGGGAGGCAGAGAGAGGCAAGAGGATCGATATGAGTTCAAGGCCACCCTGAGACTACGTAGTGAATTCCAGGTCAGCCTGGGCTAGAGGGAGACCCTACCACAAAATAAATAAATAAATAAATAAATAAATAAATAAAGCGCATGTTTTAGTATATAACATTATTTTATATCTTTTATTTAATAATTAACATTATGCATTCTTACATTTGAATAATCATAACAATGTTTATTATTACTATTAAATTACTATTAATTACACTTCATATAGTAATGCCTTTTTAACTTCAGATTTTTTTTACAATTCTTTTTAAATTTTTCATTGGGTATATTTATCTTATATGGTACTATATTACATAAGAATATTTTCATAAAGGTAAATATTATACATTAAGTGTATTGCCCAAATGCTTCCCTCCCCTCTCCTTTGTCACTTCTCCCTCTTCTCATTAGTCCCCTTTGTTCCCCTAGACAGTTTTATATCTAATTTTATGTCATGTATACATATATGATTTTATGTATCTATATAAAATTTAGGAGCCACAAATAAGAAAACCTATTTGATTTTTTTTTGAGACTCACTTAATTCACTTAATATCATTATCTCTAGCTATATTCATGTGAATGCAAACGACATAACTTGGCTCCTCTTTGTAGTTGAAAAACATCTAGTGTGTGTGTGTGTGTGTGTGTGTGTGTGTGTGTGTGTGTGTATACATATCTCACATTTTCTTTATCCATTTCTCCATTGTGCTAGTATTCCATGATAGGTTTACTTGGTTGGAGTCTTTCAGGTAAATAAAACAACAGTAATATGAGTCATATGCTAGATCTATTTTTATTTTTTTTGAGACATCTCCACATTGAGTTCTGACTAGTTTACATTCTCAGCAGGAGTGTATATAGGGTTCCCTTTTGTCCGCTTGCTGACCAGCATTTGCTGTTGTTTGCAATCCGAAGGACCATCATTCTGACATGTGAGATGGAATCCCAGTGTAACTTTGATTTCCGTTTCTCTGATGTCTATAAGGATAAACATTTTCTCATATTTATTAGCTATTTGTTTATTTATTTGCAAGCAGAGAGAGATGGACACACAGAGAGAAAGAATCGGCAGGTCAGGGCCTCTGCAAATGAACTGCAGATACTTGCACAACTTTGCAAATCTGGCTTCATGTGGGTACTGGGGAACTGAACCTGGGTCATTAGGCTTTGCAGGCAAGTGCCTTAACCGCTGAGCCATCTCTCCAGCCCCGTATCTCTTTTTTTCCAGTGATACTTAGTTTATTTTTTTTTATCAAGTAGAAACATTGTATGGACACATGTGTCAATCCCACATCTCCCTCCTGCCTGGCCCCCATTCCACTGAGGTATTCACTATGGGTTTATGGGTTATAAATGGTCAGAGCAGCAGTCAGACTTTGTGGGGGGAGAGGGCACCAATGCCTCTGGATATTCCCACCCACCTTAGCTCTTATAATCTTTCCACCCCCACCCTCCCTCTTATGCAAAATTCCTTGAACTGCAGTAAGTGTGTTTTAAGTCGACTTTAGTGTTGAGCAGCTTCTGGATTTCTGCTTTGGATTTGGAACAATTTAACTGTTCCTTTCATGAGCTCATGTATTGGTTAGGTTGCTTAAATTCTTTTTTTATTTTTTATTTATTTTTTTTATTGTTCATAATGAGTTACATTGTTTAGTGGGCAAACCATGAGTTGTTATCCCCAATTCCCCATTGCCCCCCTTCCCCATCCCCAGTCAGCTGGATATCCTCCTCTGTGGGCTGTCTGTATCAGTCTTTGTAGTAGGGGACCATGAATAGCTCATTCTTCAGCTGGGCTCTCATGTCTCAAGTACACACTTGAGGTTGCTTAAATTCTTGTTTAGGTTTTTTTTTTTTTTTTGGTTTTTACATATTCTAGCTATTTATCCTTTAAAATTTTTCTCCCATTCTGCAGGCTTTTCACTCAACTAGCTGTTTTCTTTGCTGTGCAGAAGTTTTTGTTGTTTTTCAATTTCATGAGGTCTCGTTTGTTGATTGTTGGTATTATTTCCTAAAACTGAAACTGCTAGAAGAAAAAGAAGGGAAGATACTTCAAGGGAAGGACTTTCTAAATAGAAGTCCAGTCTCAAAATAATGCTTTTAACCCCCACAAATGCAGTGACAAAGGCAGTGACCTATGTCCAAGCATATCTGAAAGAAGTATCAAAAAGACAAATATCAATCTGGACATGATGTTGTTCGTTTTTAATCCTTCACCATCATGTCCAGATTGATATTTGTATTTTTAACACTTCTCTCAAATATGCTTGAACATAAAGTAGAAGTAGATGTAGGAAAATCGCTGCAAGTTCAGGCCAGCCAAGGGCTACATAGTGAGTTCTAGGTTGGCCCTGGGCTACAGTGAGACCCTACCTAGAAAACAAAAAGAAAAAAGAAATGCAGAAGGGCAAAGGACCCTGTATGTAGGTTAGGAATGCTACGTGCTACAGTGCTAAGGACTCCCATTAATAATGTTTTACTCTTCAGGTTTTCAAAAAAGAATAACATAACAATTTCTAGGGGAAAATGCACCCTGATTTCAAACTGCTCACTCAAAGCGACAGATTTTTGTAACATGACCTACACATTTAGAGTACCACATAAAACTATACTTTTTCTCACACAGGTAACTGTGGTGATTTGATTCAGGTGTTCCCCCCTCCATAAATTTATGTGTTCTGAATGCTTGATCCCCAGCTGGTGGCAATTTAAAAATTAGAAGCTCCTTGAGGCAGTGTATTGTTGTTGGGGGCAGGCTTATTTATGGGTGATATAACCAGCTTCCCCTTGCCAACGTTTGGTACACTCTCCTGCAGCTGCTGTTCACCTAATGTTGGCCAGGAGGTGATGTCTGCCCCTCTTGCTCATGCCATGTTTTCCCTGCCATCATGGAGCTTCCCTTTGAGTCTGTAAGCAAAAATTTCCTTCCACAAGTTGCTTTTGGTTGGGTTCTTTCTGCCAGCAACAAGACGCTGACTACAACAGTTAAATTTTACCAGAGAGTGGGATCGGTCATTGCTGCTAGAACCCTGATTCTGTGGCTTTGGCCTTTTGGAACTAATTTGCAGAAGGAATGTGGAAGGATTTGAATCCCCAGCCTAAGAAATGCCTTGCAGTACTGTAAGTACAGCTTGATGGATTCTGGTCAGAGTTGAAAGACCTGAATGCAGTAGGAACTACAGACTGTGAGGTTTGGATTACAAAGGTGAGAAAGAGCATTGTCAGGACTGCCCCAGAAGCAGTTTATGAGAGGCTTGCTGCATTCTGCCTATCTCTGTCCTGAGAACTTGTGCAGGGTTGCAGTGCATAGAAATGGACTGGTGTGAGAAGATGGATATGGCACAGAAAGAAATGAAATCTTTGGGCAGAAACTGCTGCCCATTCAGCTGCAATTTTTTGAGAGATTACAACCATAGAGATTGGGACAGCAGGAAGAATTTGGATTCTTGTGAAGGGGCCTGAATGCTGAAGAAGTATCCTGCTCTTAAAAGTCGGCTTGATTTCCCCCCTGGATTAACAAGTTGGTAGCCCACTTAATACTGTGGAATATAACAAATGCAGGAAAGGCAGGGTCATTGGATTTGCAACCTGGTTTTGTTTTTTGGAGCTGGCCATGGGCAGTGTGAAGCAGGCTTGTTGGATTACCTGCATGTAAGCCCCATAGAGCCATAAGGATGAACCATGGGTTGCAGTGGAGACCAATGGAAATGCCAGGACTATGGGATAGCTGCTAAGGGGAGCTGCTGGCACCAGATGGAATTTCCCAGGACTGTGAGTAGCATGGTTGGAGGGGCAGAATTGGAACTCCAAAGACTTATCACTGGTTAGAATTATCAAACCTAGAAACTTGTCACTGGCTAGAGCTGTTGGACTTTGAGTTACGGAATTTGATGTTTTCCCATTTTAAAAAATTCTATCGGTTCAATCTTTTACAGTATGAATGTTTATTCTGTGCTGTTATGGATTTTTTGGTATTGCAGCTCAGTTAAAAGACCCTGAATTATGGGGATGTTTGAACATCATTGAGATTGATAAAAACTATGTGGACTTTTGGAGTTGGGCTGGGTGCATTGTATTTAACATCATGTATGGTTATCAGTTTGTGGGGGTCAGAGGTGGAATGCGGTGGTTGGATTCAGTTGTCCCCCATAAACTTAGGTATTCTGAATGTTTGATCCCCAGCTAATGGCAATTTTGGAATTGGAACCTTGTTGGAAATGTGTTCTTGGGGGCAGGCTTATAATTGTTATAGCCATCTTCCCCTTCCCAATGTTTGGCACACTCTCCTGCTGCTATTGACCACCTGATGTTGGCTAGAAGATGATGTCCACCCTCTACTCATGCCATCATTTTCCCTGCCATCATGGAGATTTCCCTCGAGTCTAAAAGCCAAAATAAAACCATTCCTCCAAAAGCTGATTTTGATAGGGTTCTTTGTGCCAGCAATGAAAAAGCTGACTGCAAGATTAACTATATTCCTAATGTGTTCTTCTATAATAACTGATATTTTTGTTTAGTTTTGTTTATTTGATCCAGTTCTCACTGTGTAGTCCAAACTGGCCTTGAATTTATGAACATCTGGCCTGAGCCTTCTGTGTGCTGAGATTTTCAAAGGTTCAATCTGCCTACAAAAAATGGTTCTTCAGGGCTGGAGAGATGGAAAAGCATAAACCACTTGATTGCAAAGCCTAACATCCCAGATTCTATCCACCAGTACCCATGTAAAGCCATGTGCACAAAGTGGCATGTGCATCTGGAGTTCCTTTGCACTGACTAGATGCCCTGAAGCATCTATCTATCTATCTATCTATCTATCTATCTATCTATCTATCTATCTATCTATCATCTATCTCTGTCTCTCTCTGTGTGTCTGTCTCAGTCTCTTTGTAAATAAATAAATATATTTTAAATGGTTATACAGAGCTAAATGCAATGGTGGAAGTCTACAGTCCTACCTATTCAGAAGTAGGAGGATTGCTTGAGCTAAGGAGTACAAAGCCAGCCTAAGAAAGATGGCAAGACCCCACCTCATTAAAAAACTGGTTTTACAAAATTTTACAATCCATTTTAAGTTTATGTAAATAATAAGTAAAAAATTCTTCAGAGTTTATAATACAAAATATTTCTGTGTATAGTTCTGTGTGTAGTTGCACACAATTAACTGTATCTTATATTGCTTCAGATACTCTGTTACAGAGAACAGTCACACTGCTTAGCTTAATATCACTTTCTTTAGACATACCTGAAATCAAAAAACAAACATTTTATTTTTAGAGATGTGTTGAAGAACTATTGCTTCTTCAAGGAAGAATCACTCCACCATTAACAAAATAAGATGCTATGAAAGGATCAAAGCAGGGGCTGAAGACATTTCTCAGTGGTTACTTACCAGACCTAAAAGTCAACCACCCAGGTTTGATTCCCCGGTACCCATAAAGCCATATGCACAAGGTCATGCATGTGTTTGGAGTTCCTTGCAGTGTCAGGAGATCCTGGTGCGCTCATACTCACCCTCTTTCTGTCTGCCTATCTTTCTCACACACAGTGTGTATGTGTGTCTGTGTTTCTCTCTCAAATAAAATAAATATTTTTAAAATATTCAAAGTGCTTAGCTTGTTAGTCAGAAGGTATATTCTTTTGTCACACTTATGCCTGAGTAGACAGGGGTGCAAAAGAAAAATACCTCTCAATGAATATTTAGTTCTAAGGACAATACTATTTGAATAAAAATAAAATTAACAAGTGGCTACTATACTCCAAACACTGAGCTACCCTCGGTTGTTAAAAGTGCTTGCTGTACAAGCCTGACAACCTGACCTCAGATCCCAAGAACCCACATAAAGCTGGACCTAGTAGTGCATGAGTCTGTAATCCCAAGAACATGTACAGCAGAGGGACACAGAGTCAGGAAAATCCCCAAGCTCTGGGGAGAGCTGGCTTGGCATTCACAGTGGCAAACAAGGCAGACCCTGACTCAAACAAGATAGAAAGTGAGAACAGACACTGACGTTGTCCTTGGGTCACCACATGCATGGTGTGGCACACACACCCATACGTACATACATATACACCATACACATGAGTGCATGTACACACATACACACACACACATATACACACAAATAAACCAATTGTAAAAAACAGATTTTATTTTTTTAAAAAAGAATCCCTATATAGGGAAAGCTTCCAAATCACAAATGAATCAAAGAAAATTAAAATTGTGGAAAGCTTCTTTGCAGAGTGAAATATAATACCCTGATTTATGTAATCATCCCAATGGAAACAAAGTATATATAGCACTAGATAGTAGATATTAAAACACTTTTGAATGGACAAATGATACATTTACTCAGTACAGAAGATAAACATCAAACAAGAACCATGTGGGCATTACTGTCACCATTACTTTTTTAAATTTAGATGAGCTAGTCTTTATATTTCTTTATTTTCTTCCCTTTCTCTCTGTTGAACTTAAAATGTCTAGCATATCACTGCTTGGTGCTTGTCAGACAAACACAATAAGATAATTTGTTCTTTAAATGAAAATTGTTGTTATGCCATCATTTATTTTATTTTGTTTTATGTTATTTTACTTTATTTTATTTATTTTCAAGCAAAGATACAGAAAGAGAGAGACTGTGCCCACCCTCCAACCCCCAGCTTCCAGCCACAGTATTTGAACTCTAGATGAATGCACAATCTAGTGAATCTAGCTTTACATGGGCACTGGGGAATCAAACCTGGGTTGTTAGGCTTTGCAGGGAAGCTCCTTAACTTCTGAGCCATCTCTCCAGTCTGATATGCCACCATTTTGACATCACTGTACTCCTAACTTTAAGAGTGTATTTTATTTATTTGTGGGCAAGGGCATACAAGGGCCTCTTACCCCTGCAAATGAATTCCCATCAAGTTTATTTGGGGCTAGAGAACTGAACCTGGGCCAGCAGGCTTCACAAGCAAGTGCTTTTAACCACTAAGCTACATCCCCAGCCACAGAATATATTTTCTTAGTGCAACTAAAAACTGCTTAATTCAAAAATTCACTAGCTAACCTCTTGTGCTTCTTCTAGTGATTATTTTAAATACTCATTCTATACAGCTGTCCTAAAATTCCTTAGCTGTATATATTTCTCACTAAGAGAAACATGCATTTTGATAATCATTTATCTAAAAGAATGATTTTTCACAGAATATACATTCTTCTCAGCAGTGCAAATTTGGGTGCAACACAGTTCATAAAGGAAACTCTACTCAAAAATAAAGCAGAAATAGAATCTAATTCCATCATAGTAGGAGACTTTAATACACCTTTATCAGCTCTAGAAAGATCAACCAAACAGAAGATCAGCAGGGACATAACAGAGCTTAATGATACCACTGACCAGCTGGGGATAACAGATATTTACAAAACGTTCTACCCCAAAGACACAGAATATACATTCTTCTCAGCAGCACATGGGACCTTTTCTAAAATTGATCACATCTTATGTCACAAATCTTCCCTAAACAAATTCAGGAAGATCGAGGTAGTTCCTTGCATCATATCAGACCACAGTGCATTAAAGGTAGAAGTTAACAATGGAGCAGGATCCAGAAAATACACAAAGTACTGGCGCCTGAATAATGCACTCCTAAAAAATGATTGGGTCATCCAAGAAATAAAACAGGAAATTCAGAATTTCCTAGTAATAAATGAAGACGATAACACATTTTACCAGAACTTGTGGGACACAATGAAGGCAATCCTGAGGGGAAAGTTCATCATGCTAAATGCCTTCATATCAAAGACAGAGAGGTCTCATATCAATTGCCTAACCACCCACCTAAGATCATTAGAACAGATGGAAAAAGCTAACCCAAGGAGCTCAAGACGAAAGGAAATATTAAAACCAGAGCTGAGATTAATGAATTGGAAATAAAGAAAACAATTTTAAAAACTAGAGAAATCAAAGAGTTGGTTCTCTGAAAAAGTTAATAAGATTGACAAACACCTGGCCAATCTAATCAAACAAAGAAATGAGAAAGCCCGAATCAACAAAATCAGAAAGGACAATGGTAAGATCACAACAGATCCCGAAGACATTGGGAGAATCATCAGGTCATACTTCCAAAACCTCTACTCCACAAAATTAGAGAACCTGGAAGAAATGGAAAAGTTTTTGGGCACCTACCAACTGCCAAAGCTTAACCCAGAGCAGATAAAAGCACTAAATAAACCTATCTCATCCAAAGAGATTAAAGATGTAATAAAAAAAAAAACCTTCCCAAAAGGAAAAGCCCAGGACCAGATGGTTTCTCAGCTGAATTCTACCAAGCCTTCAGCACAGAGCTGAAACCACTCTTTCTGAAGCTTGTTAGAAGCATAGAAAAAGAGGGAAGGCTTCCAAACACCTTCTATGAAGCTACCATTGCCCTAATCCCCAAACCAGGCAAGGATGCAACAAGAAAAGAAAACTACAGACCCATATCTCTGATGAACTTAGATGCAAAAATCCTGAACAAAGTTCTAGCAAACCAGATACAATGCTACACCAAAAATATTATCCACCCTGACCAAGTTGGCTTTATCCCAGAGATGCAAGGATGGTTCAACATACGCAAGTCGATAAATGTAATACATCGCATTAATTGGCTCAACCGCAAAAACCACATGGTTATCTCAATAGACACAGAAAAGGTCTTTGACAAAATTCAATACCACTTCATGTTCAAAACTCTGGAAAGAATAGACATATCCTATACCTCAATTTAATAAAGACAATTTACAAAACTCCTAAAGCACAAATCATTCACAATGGGGAGCGACTCAAAGAGTTCCCACTCAATTTAGGAACAAGATAGGGATGTCCACTCTCACCACTGCTCTTTAACATAGTGCTTGAAGTTCTAGTCCAAGCGATAAGAGAGGAGGAGGGCATAGAAGGGATACAAATCAGAAAAGAAGAAATTAAACTATCCCTCTTTGCAGATGACATGATCCTTTATATATCAGACCCAAAGAATAGTATTAGTAACTTCTTGAAGGTGATCAATGTCTTCAGCAACGTGGCAGGATACAAAATTAACACATAAAAATCAGTAGCCTTTTTATATGCAAAAGACAAGCAGACAGAAAAAGACATCAGAGAGACTGTCCCATTTTCTTTAGCCTCAAAGAAAATCAAAAACCTTGGAATTTCACTAACCAAGGTTGTACAGGACTTATATAAGGAAAATATTGAGAAGGAAATAAAGGAGGATGCGAGAAGATGGAAAGATATTGCATGCTCATGGTTAGGGAGAATCAATATAGTAAAAATGGCAATCCTGCCAAAAGCAATTTACAGATTCAATGCCATGCCAATAAAAATCCCAACCTCTTTCTTCACAGACATAGAAACAATAATCTCTAAATTTATTTGGAAGGGCCAAAGACCTCAGATATCCAAAACTATTCTAAGTAAAAAAAAAAAAAAAAAAAAAAAAACCTACTCAGGAGGTATCACCATC
>PVHP010035649.1:0-18406 GCA_004024765.1 Zapus hudsonius
CTGAGTCCTGGTGGGTGAGTATTTAGGCTGCTTTAATGTTGTGAGCTTAGGGGTTTTTGTGTCGAGAATCGTTGGTTTCTGTCTCACTGGCTTATCCTGTGTTGATTGAATGGCTGTGGTTGTGGGTCCCTTGTTCATCCTATCATTCTCTGTGGGGCTCCATATGGATCCTCCACAATATGACTGTGGTGGCTTATCTCTTGCCAGGATCTCAGCTTTCTGCCTGCAGTTGGTTGGTAGGGTTATTTGGGCCACAGCTCTCTTGCTGCATCCTGATAAATACAAACGCAATATCCATCAGAGAGTGAGATCAGTATAGGTTAACAAATATACACCATACTGGATTACCTAGATTCTATTTATAGTAGTCTCTCCATCGACACATAGTGCATCTTTTCTTGGGAGCCCAAGAGTACGGGATGAAGTACATATTGCCCTGAATCCCCAGTTCCAATCAAGGGTTCCTCACTGAGTGGAATATTTGGCTAAATTTAATAGCTGTTGATTGTCTCCCCCAGGCCCAGCCTCCTCCATTGCACAAGTGCTCCTTTCTTGGTTTGCTGTTCTCTCCCAGTAGATGTGGTCAGCCTACTCATGGCTGCAGACTGTGTTTCATGTCAGTGGTCTATTTTCATGAAATATTAAAATTTTGTTCATATATAATTTTTTAAACCAAAAAAAAAAAATAGGGGCTAGAGAGATGGCTCTGTGGGTAAGGCACTTGCCTTCAAAGATTAACAACCTGGGTTTGATTCCCCAGTACCCAAATATAGCCAGATGCACAAAGTGGCGCATGCATGTGAAGTTTGTAGTGGTGAGAGACCCTGGTGCACCCATTCTTTCTGTCTGTCTTTCTTCTTTCTACTTATAAATAAATATTTTAAAAAATAATAAAGAAATTTGGTGCTTATAGTATTGTCTCCATTCTTTTCCCTGTCATCTTACCACAAATTTGCAATATAAAAATGCAGAATTTGGGCTGAAAAGGTGACTCATCAGTTAAGATGCATGCCTGCAGAGCCTAATTTCCCAAGTTCCCCAGTACTCACTGCAAGTGACTGCTAGTACATGCATCACTGTACATCTTACTTTATGTGTGTACTTGGGAACTTAATCCTGGCCTTCAGGCTTTCCAAGCAAGTACCTTTAACAACTAAGTCATCTCTCCAGCCCCAGAAAACATTTACTTAATAAACCTATGTGAGCTCTGTGCTTTCAGTTGAGTAAATCATGTGATATATACAAGTGAAATTCATATTAATATGAAGGTCAGAGCTAAGGATGTGGCTAAATTTGTAGAATGGTTATCTAACATTCATAAATGCCTGGATTCAGTTCCCAGTACCACATACACAGAGCATGGCGGTGTGCCTTGTAATGCCAACAATTGAACAACTGGTAGCTAGAGTCAAGAGGATCAGAAATTCAAGGTCAACCTCAGAGACATTGTGAGTTCTCAGCCAATGTGAGTTACATGAGACCCTATGAGAGAGAGAGAGAGAGAGAGAGAGACAGAGAGACAGAGAGACAGAGAGAGAGAGAGACAGAGAGTGAGAGAGGAGGGCATGGTGGCTCACACCTTTAATCACAGCACTTGGGAGGCAGAGCTAGGACGATTGCAATGAGTTCCAGGGCAGCCTGATACTACATAGTAAATTCCTGGTCAGCCTGAGCTACAGAAAGACCTTGCCTCAAGCCAGGCGTGGTGGTGCACACCTTTAATCCCAGCACTTGGGAGGCAGAGGTAGGAGGATTGCCCTGAGTTCAAGGCCACTCTGAGACTACATAGTAAATTCCAGGTCAGCCTGGACTAGATAGAGCAAGACCCTACCTCAAAAAACCACAAATAAAAATAAAAAAGAAAAATAAAAAAGAAAGACCTTGCTTCTAACACCTAAATAAATAAATGAAATAAATAAAATGATGTCAATTCTTGATATATGCTGATAATAGCCACTGGCACATAGTTAGTGACCATGCACCGAGCAAAAGAGCAAAGTGAACCTTTGTTTTCATTGATGTATCATCTGTCATGGAAAGCACAGGTCACACCTATCAGAGGCTGTAATAGAAGATTAAAGTGATGCTGAGATTTCATTGATGCATTTTCTGTCACAGGAAGTTTAGGCTATTGTTTTCTCAATACCTCAGGTAGGAAATAAATACCTTCTGGGCAAATAAAGTTGCACTTGGCTGTGGCAATTTAGTATTTGTTTTGGAAGATGACATAGGTGATTTTTCTTCCTTTCTGAGACCACCTGATCTGCTCTCCTTGTGTGCTTGAATGATTATTAAACTAGCTCTTCAGGTGTTTACCTGGAGGCTATAGAAAAGCCGAGATGTCTTCTCAATTCTGAAGAAATTCGATTTAGTAAAGTTGATTATATGCTATTACACCTCAGGTCTGTCTGTTCCATGGTTCTTTCCCATTAAAGGAATGAAGGCTCTGTGGTAAAACAGACATGTGGTGGCAAAAGGCAGCAAAGAGTGAAGATAAATCATGAGTGTGATGGTTAAGTTTTGTTGTCAACTGTTTAGTTTCCTTGGATGGGTCTCTGAGGCTGTTTACAGGAAGGCAGCCCTCTCAGTAGGGGTCAGGATGTAAGGAGGCTCTGGGGAGCTAGAAGCAAACATCCCTTTCTGGGGGAGCAGAACAAGAAGGAAATTCCAGAGACTCAGGAATCCAACAAGTCTGGGAAAGGGTTGTCAGACTCCACCCTAAGGCTGTATAAAGGGGAAGAAAATCTCTTCCCTTGCCTCCCTGCCTGCCTGGCTGCTGGTGCTGGTGTGTATCCATTTATAGACTTTGAACAAGCTTCCTCAGCCTTCCAGCCTGAACTGAAGATCATTGGCTTCCCAGGAAGCCTTTAGGCCTTCAGTGCGATTAGGACTGCAGAGGCATCCAGCCACTGGACTACTTGAGTGGCTACTGGCTCCTTTACTCTCAGGCTTATCAATTACTAATGTGGGACTGCAGTGAGATGATCCAATAAATCCCATTTTTTTACTGCAATTCATTCTGTGGGTTCTGATCCTCTAGAGAACCCTGGCTAATACAATGAGTTATCTGTGAAATCATCTTAAATATAAACAAATCGATAGAAAAATAAAATATCAAAAGTTCTTTAGAAATGTGATATAAAGTAAATAAAAACCTGAAATTGTGATAAATATTTGAAAAAAATGCATTTTCTGTTTCTTGCCCATGTTAGATATTTTTCTGAGTTTTCTTTATCGAGACCAATTGTTTCATTAAAAAAATCCAAGGGACATCCCTGCCACCTCTTCCTCAGACCTGCTCATACTCTGCTCATATTCTCCCAGAGAGACCTATCCCAACATACAAGACCCTCCTTAACCCTCACCTCATCCTATTTTTGCTTTTATCAGTGCCCTTTCTTTTCTTGCAAGCTGAGAAAATTGCTTATAAACTTATTGTTTAATCCTTTCTTGGAGAGTGATTGTAATTTTACATGGACAGATATTCAATAAATGGCTGAGAAATTAATGAGTAAAGGAATGAATAATTAATAATTTTGTAAATATTTATTTAGTATTAAACATACAACCAGTCTTATTCAGAGAATAATTAGAGGGGATATTTCTTCTGACTTCATACAGAACTCTTTCTTGTGTGAAATATAGGTATTAGATAAATTATTAGGACTGTGATTAATAAGTAACAACTGTTATGAGAGATAATGAAAGATCATAATAGAATATCAAAAGCTTCAGAAGGTAGTTGATGAAATTTAGTAAAACTTTAGATCACTCAGAAGAGTATAGATGTGCCTAAGTGGTAAAATGCAAGCTTTCTCTTTTCAGACATTGTAGAAGCACAATTGTTTGCTGAACTAATATCATTTTCATATGATATTCAAAATATCTCTGTTGAGAAACTTGACCTCCTTCATGCGTACCTTATCCATATAAACAAAAATAAAGTCATTTTGATGATTAGAAGAAGTAGTCAAGATACAGAAATGACTATTAAATAGTCACAAAGAGCTAGGATAAATTACTTTGTGTATATCCAAGTAGAGATAGAATAAAGGTTATGGCATTTCTTAGCTTCATACAATTTATTTACCAACAGCTACCTGCCTATCAAACCAAACTGAAATAAATTACTTCAGTAGAGTGTAAAATTTGGGGCAGAGGAGAGATCTTAGTAGTTAATGTGCTTACATCATAAGCACGAGGACCTCCATTTGATCCCCAGTGGCCACATCAATGCTGGACATAGTGGCCTACACCTGTAATCCCAGCACTAGAGGGGTAAATGAAGGCAGATTCTTGAATCTTGACAGCTACCCAGGCTACTCCATTGCTGAGCTCCAGGCCAGTGATAGACCCTGTCTCCAAAAACAAACAAACAAACAAAACAATAAGATGGACAGTGTTACTGAGGATAATACTCAAGGTTTTTCTCTGGCCTCCACATACATACACACACTCGTGTCCACCCCCCACACACACACAGTAGCATTCATATACATACATACATACACACAGACAAAAGTGTAAAATTAGCTGGGGAGATGTCTAAGCAGGTATGAGTGCTTGCAACATAGGCATGAGAACCTGAGTTCAAGCCCTGTACCCATGTAAAGAGCTGGGTATACCTGTGTATTCATAGAGTCCCAGTGCTTAGGGAATCAAGAAATAACCAGGCTACCCAAAAAGTAATGAGCTCCAGATTCAGTGTAAGCATCTAACTCAAGAAAATAAGACCAAAAAGCGACAGAGAAGGTTACCTTCTGCTGTCATCTGCAGCACTGCACATGAGGGTCCTACACCTGCATACACACACAAGCATGCACCATAGACAGACAGACACACACACACACACACACAGGCATACACCACACGCCACATACTAAATACATACAAGCTAAATAGTATTATCAATTATCCCAATTTAGAATACAAGTTTGGCTCCCATCCTCCTGTTGATAGCATAGATAGTCTGCTATCTATGAGAAAGTAGAAGATGTCAGAAAAAAATTATCTTTGTTGACAATTTGGATTCCTGTCTGATGGTTCCTCCTCTTGACATCTCTCTCTTCCTTGATGGAATGAAGCAAAGGCTAGGAGAGTGAAAATTGCCTGTGAGGAAGAGCTGGGCATTATCAGGCCTGGGTGTGCTGGAATGTGGGAGAGGGGCAAGGCAAGACAGCCTGTGAATTCATGCAAGCCAGCTCTCAGAGTCTGCCTAGGCTCAGTCAGTCTTCACACTAGCAGACAATTTTCTCTGGATGAGTATTATTACTGTCTTTCTAGGAAAATCTACATTCTGGATCTGCGTGTGTGATTGTGCAGCTAACAGACTTGTAGGAACTGCTCTCTGCAGGCTTCCAAGGAATATTCTGATGGAGATGTCAATATTTGATAACAGAAAGATGAGAGAAGAAGCTGTACCGTAATGGTGTTTCTGAGCCTGGTCAGAAACTCTCAGCACGACCAGCCTGGATTCCTCACTCTCTAATGGTCAAGCATGTTTTATACAAAGATAAAATAAGAGAGGAGGTTGAAGCTACATGATTTTTCAATGAGCACATGGAGATCCTGGGAGCCCAGCAGGAATGTGTGTGAAGCATCCTTGCTGGAATCTGTCCACTCTGTTGTTGACTACTCAGGCATGAGGACACATGGCTAGTTACCAAGTGTTCATCATTTAACATTATTGATAATCATCTGTAAGAATATGGCTTTTACTCTAGCTCATTGGTGGCAATGAATCAGTCACTTTGCCATGGTTCTATTTCCTTTTTCTTGGGTTGCAAAGAACGCGGATTGGAAATGGTGAGCTCCTTTCATTTTTCCATTCTGCCTCTTGCTAACATTCCTCTGAATATAAAAACAAGCTCATGCCCTCAGACCAGCAGATAATTTACTCCATTTCATTAAAAGTACTGTTGCCTGATTCTACAATTTAAAACCAAACCCATAAGGACATTTGAAAATATTAATTATTTAGCATGTCCTTCTTTTAGACGTAGGCTTTTTACTTCATGTAATGAAAATCTAATACAATCAGTGAATGTATGTAATATATTTTATATCTTGTGGTCATTTGTTTTTATTCTCTTTTAAGACTCCATAGTTTATTAAGACACACACACACACACACACACACACACACACACACACACACACACACACACACAATTCGTGTTTATGGCTCAAGTCAGGTGTTCCTGCGAGTGAGTTAGCCACTTTGTTTTAAATAGCTGACATCTAACTGTAGTCTCTGTCATTCCCACCAGCTGTACACCCAAACAGCTGTGCTCCCCCCCTTTCACTGGGAGCAATTTCAGGGACTCGTATTTAAAGGAGAGTGAAATGTTGTCTCTAATTATAACAGCAATCTGTTCACAGTCGTTTTCACACTCTACTTACATTCCCTACTGTGTTTTCCCAATACTTTCACCCTTTCTTCCATTTCTCTAATTTTTGTTTTAAGCCCATCAAACTGCTGGTTAACTGGATTAATTTGAAGTACATTACTTTCAACAGACATTTTTTGAAGCGCACATGATTCTTACACTGAGTTTTCACATCAAGTTTGAGTTCTTTCTCTGAATTTCAGAGACATGGTCAGTTTTTGAGGGGACACTCAGGACACTTAGTCTCTGGTGGCTTTCACCTTTTTTCGTTGGTGCCCCTCTCTTCCCCTGAATGAGAAAGCATTCAAGAACTCAAGTCGTCACAAGCCCTCCACATATCTTCCAGTTTGCAGAGGAAAGCATGACATAACACAGCAGCAAGAATCTACTTGACCTGAGAAAAGTGACAAAAAAATCTCCACCAACTTCGCAATCAAATGTGTTCTCAGTTCCCAGTATACAGCTCAACAAAATGATTTTAATTAGTGCTTATAGTTGCTTTAATTTGGTTCTCAACCTTGTGAAGTGACTGATGATTGACCATCAGATAAAGCATCTGAACTGTCTTAATATAACAATTATTTGGTTTTATAAAAATTTATTTGCAAGCAGAGAGAGAAAGAGACCGAGAGAGAGAGAGAGAGAGAGAGAGAGAGAATATAATATGGTTCACCAGGGCCTTCAACCACTGCAATGGAACTCCAGATCAGGCACTGCTTTGTGCATTTGACTTATGAGGGTACTAGGGAATTGAACTTGGGCCATTAGGCTCTTGAGGCAAGCACCTTAACTACTGAGTCATCTCCCCAGTCTTGTTTTTTTTTAATGTTCAAAAGTGTAATGTTCCAAACACAAAAACCTTGATAATTGAAATATAGTATTCAAGATATTTTTATTTTAAAAGGTTAGCAAATCATTTAATTTTTCTTACATATAATCAGTTCAAAATATATTTTGTAACTGAAAATCTGTTTTATTTATCATTCTTTTTTCCCTTTATAGTCCTTAGAGCAAGTTAACAATATTCTATAAGAGCTTTGCAATTTCTACAAAATAAATCAGCTTAGTGATTTAAGGCTACTGTTCTTACTGTGTTTTATATGCAATTGAAATAGGATAGTTTCTTCCAAAGTATTATTTATGCTATTATAACTTACTCTTGTAAATAATTTAAATCTTGACACATTATTATTTAATTTGATTACTGACTATAAAACACTTCTTTTTGTTTTTTACATATAAAATTGCATCAACTGAGAACAATAGGCACATTTTCCTTTTCTTTTCCTGTATATACCTTTTGTTTCTTCCTGAATCCAATAGCATTTCCCCTAGCTCCATAATAATAAACAATATTTTAAAAGTTATTTAAGTATTCCTGCCTGATTTCTATTCTCACATACACTACTGTCCATGTTTCAGTATTAACCTTTGCTTGGGGTTCCTTACCTCTCTCACAAATACTGTTTTGTTCAGTTCATACCACTATGAAGAAGAAACAGTTGTGATGAGTCAGAGAAAGAGAGCTCTGACATTCTTTGTTAATTGTCCAGAAAACTTGGAAATTACTCTTGAAAACCTATTTCTTTAAAAATATGGATTTCTTAGGGTTGGAGAGATGGCTTAGTGGCTAAGGAAGTTACCTGCAAAGCAGAAGGACCCCAGTTCGATTCCCCAGTACCCATGTAAAGCCAGATGCACAAAGTTGCTCATGTGTCTGGCATTTGCAGTGGCTGGAGACCCTGGTGTGCCCATTCTCTCTCTCTGTCTGCCTCTTTCTCTCAAATAAATAATAAAATATTTTTTAAATATATGGATGGCTTAGTATTTTTCATCAGCAGCAGTATATGCTACTATAAAACTGGATTTTCTGTTCTTTATTTTATCTTTAATTCATGTCTATTTTACTCAAATAGACATGAATCACTCTTTCATGTAGGATATAACCCTATTGATCACTTACACATTTGCCACGAATTACTTCAGTATAGAAATTTTAGATCCCAAAGAATTCTTAATAATCATTCTTTTGTGTTAACAGAGGAATATTTAACTATACATAATTTCAAAGGTTTTTATATCAAAAGTTTATACATCCTTTTGGGTTCACTTTCAAATTTTAACCAGTGCAAGAATAAATGGAATATATCATAAAAGGTCATTAACATTCATTGTATGTGTGTGTGAGAGAGTGAGAGAGAGAGTGAATGTGTGTGAGAGAATGTATGTGTGTGTGTGTGTGTGTGTGTGTGTGTGTGTGTGTGTGTGTGTGTGTGTGTGGTGTGTTTCATGTGCAGGTGCCCAAATGTGAATTCAATCAAATGGAGTTGTGGTATTACATACATCCAGCATTAACATTCTGCAGTTATTTCTCACAAAAGTAAGGCATGGAAATCAACCTATTTATGAATAACATTTGCACTCTATTCCCCTGACTATAAATATTCAGTAAATAAAATAAGCACTGTTTCCTTATAAATATAATACTTTATGATCATTAAGAAGAGTTTATCAGTTTAGTTACAATTTCCTTTCAGGCTGTATTTGTTAAAGCAAACACTAAATCCCTGTGGTAGGTTTACATTAACTATGGATTTGCTCTTTGTTAAATTAGTAAACACGAACTTTTCTTGCTCTGTGTTTGTTTTGCTGTGTGTGTGTGGGTGGGTTTGTGGGTGTATGCTTGCACACAGGCTAGTTCGTGCAATTTCACTCTAGCCTTACTTCAACGAGACAACACTGGGTAGAATTAAAGAAATCATTTTAAGGTAGAGATATTACTAATCTCTGACATGTGATGCACACTGAAAAGGATTCTGTAGCTATGAGGAGAAATAATTCCTAGCACTTGACAAGGAGAATGTATTCATTCAAGGCCTAGGGCTGATGTTGGCTGAGAAAAACTGGAGACAGATAAAGACTGAGCCAATTCATCAAGACCAGCTCCTGACTTCTCCCTATGGCTTGATGTTGATGATGTGCTCTTCCTGCAAGCAAGACACCTGTGAACCAGGTTACAAAACTGAAGCACCTGTATGTCTGAGGGAGCACATTTTTTGCTCAACAAGAGACACAGACAGCAAGCAGCCAACAGCCATCTGCTTGAGACACAGTTCAAGTGTTTATGACACATCAGGTCTTATCCTGTCTAATACCTGGCATTTACAGTAACTGAATTATGAACAGTTAGCACTTGTCTGGTGGCAGTCATCTTCAACCAGGTAACACTAGTGAGGCATTGCTGATAAGACAGCCTTTAACAACCATCATACAGTTCAAGGTTGCACAGCTACTTTGGAAAGGAGAGCAGAATAAAGTTGACTTTTTTGGCCACTCCCCTTTACAGAATTTCTTTTAAACTAAAAGTATTCAAGTCACATGCCTAAAAGTGTCATTTTGGGGACTAGAATGGCACTGAGTTTTCAAGGTAAACCCTCTTATTCTAACCACCAGTAGTCATTTAAGTTTTATAATCTATCTTTTATACATTTTGTTTTTATTTGCCAGACACCATATCTCCCCGGTGTTTGAAAGGAGAACCCTTCAACTTGACAGCCCAAGTTTACAAAATCAGCCTGTTGCCCTGGAACAGAGTGAGGAGAGGAAGAACACATGGGGAGTGAACCCAGGAGCAAGGTGGCATTAGCACCAGGGGCTAAGAAATTGGCTCTGCAGCCAAGTGTGAAGGGGAACCAGGCATGGAGCAAGTCTGGGCACTCTCAGATGGCTGGACTATGGAGTCTCTCCTGACTGTAATCTCCAGCTATAATGGCACAGGTTGTTTAAGGATAAATTCAACCTATATTTTATATTATATATTAATATAATTTATATATTAATAAATTATAAATTAATATAATTTATATATTAATGATCTCATTAATCATTTCCTAAATTATTTGGAGTAATACAAATTAGAAGAGTAAAGCATGCTTGCTGTGAAAAATGGTCCCAATATTAAAGACTATAACCATAAGAGATGTTCATTGCAAAGACACCTTTGAGGAACTGTTTATAATTTTTTTCCTTTTCACACTTCCCTCTTGGGGCAAACAGCTGAATGCTCACGTGTTCTGTGGTCAAGTGTGGTTTTCACCTTTAAGTAATTTAGTATTTTACTCTTTTCAGCATGGCATAAAAATATTTTGTGATGATGTTTTAGATTAGATTTATTAAATAAACTCATTGTAAATACATGTATCGGGACTGAAATGAGAATATTTTCCCTCAAGATAATTACTCTTGAATATATTTAGTTAACCTTGCTTTTCTCTTTTCTGGAACTCTAACTTTCATAAAAGTGAGGATAATAAAGATTATGATACTTAACTTTTATGATAGAGATAGCAGAATTGTAACAAGAACACAGTTTCTAATGTGCCTCTATGCTAAGGACATTTTCAATAGACTACCATCATTATAACATGCCATAATCAATAGTTGCATGAACTTATAAGTTTGCTATGTATCCTCTCTTTAAGTTCATTCTTGCAGTGTGCTACAAGAAATTTTGGGGTAGCAAATTCAATCCAACCACAGTTATTTCTGAAAGACAACTGAAACCCTACTTCTAATTTTCTGTTCATTTTCAAAAGATTCACAATTTTGTAAACTTTATCTAATTCTAAATGGAGTCACCCATGTTATATTCCGACTAATGGAACCTCTAAAGGAAGGTTCTCGTGCATCATTCCCCTAGCTAACATAACAACAGACAGCCAGTCAAAGCAGTTACTTGACACATTTCCCATGAGCACAATACAATGACACAGCCATTCTGACTTTAAGATGAATTGTGCCCACTAACTGCCTTAATTCACCAATCAGAGATGAATAGCTCTAGCATAACACCCGAGATGTTCCTAAATATCTCACCAAGTTTTCCGTTTCCCCCATTTAAACCCTTTTCCTTAGACAAATGAGAGACCATCATGACCTATGCATACTTATCCTCCATTGAACTCATATTCCTTGTCATTACCAAAATAAAATAATCTTTCATGGGGTCTCTTTGATATCTTTATGGACAGCATTGTAACTAATAAAATAATGTTTACTCTTCTATGGGTCTGTTCTAGCTGAGAACTTCATGAAATGCATACATCATGGCCCTTGCCAAAAATTAAGAGCCTATCAAAGCCACCAAGGTTAATAGAGAGGTTTTCAAAATTGTATTGGTTACATTTGGAATAAATGCAGTTACAAAGACTCCAATAGTCCTGCATGAGAATAGGTTGGAATGGATGTATTACTGTAACATTTACCATTATTTTCTGTTCAAAGCTATAATCCTATATTTGCTAAAATGCCAGGCCTTTGAATCTGTGCTCATATATTGTAAAAATTCTTCAGCAACCTGGAAAAGTACATGCTTAATGCAAAACTGTAGTTCTGAGTGTCTGTGGCCTAGGAGAGTTGACACTGAAAATGTACTTTTAAACACCCACAAAATATTGATGCCTCCTAGCCATCAATGTAGGTGACACAGCAGGGTGAAAGGAGTCAGAGGCAAGTCTGTTGGAGAATAATTTCCATGGACCTTGTTGTTATGAGAAGAATGTACCCAAAAGCAAAGTTGCGGCAACAGTAACTGCAACGTGTCTCATACATCATCCTATGAAAAACAAACTTCATTCAGTCAATCTATGACAGCTTTCCAACATTTGTTTCTCTCTTTTCATCTATAGGTCTTATAGACCATGAAAAGCAAAACAGTAAGTAATGCAAAAGCACTGTTAGCAGAATTCCATATATCATGAAATTATCTTAGTTGATATGAATGACAAACAGGCATTTCAAATAGAAATGCTTAATTCCCTGATATAGTTTTTTTTTCAATTTATGAAACCAAATTAAGCAATTAGAATTTCATTCTGCCCAGTTACCCATCATGCACTACTCTTTTTAGATATCTCTATTATGAATAAGTACATACATTGTATGAGCAAATCTTGTGAAGGTGTCCCCGTTTCTCTCCTCTCCGACTCCTAACCCTTGGTGTCCTTCCTAGGTGTGCATACTGGATCTGTCCATAGGTTAGTGGGTATGAACTGCACCAGAGGGAGCCAGTTTTTCTTTCTCTCTTTTTTCCTTCCCCCTTTGTGTATTGTTGCTGAGGGGGGGCAAGATCTCTGGATATTCGACCCACCATGACTCTTACATTATTTCCACCCTCTCTTCCGCTCAGATCCCTGAGTCATAATAAGTAAGCTTTGAATCAGGTTTGTTATTGAGAGTTTAAGTATATCTGGATCTTTGCCCTGGCTTGTAATGGGTATTGTTGGTGTCTGTCTCCATTTCTCCATTAACCTTTCATGGGTTATCAGACATGCTGTGGTGATTGGTCTCCTGTTTGTCTCATCACTTTCTCATAGGTTTCATTTGGGCCCTGTGTGAAGGCCATGGGTGGTTTGTCTCCTGGCATGATGTCATCCATCACCCAATGTCTTGTTGGTGGAATTGAGTTGTCCTTGGCTCTCTCAATGTCTTCTGAAAAATACAAACAGAATCTTCATCACAGAATGAAATCAATATAGGTTAAATGAGACAACATTGCTATATTGGTTAGGTCCTAATGAGTATAGCCTCTCTGTAGCTCTCTGGTAGAGGGAATTTCCACTAGGAGCATTAGTTCATGGTCCTACTAGGATTATGCCATGGATTCCACTTCCAGTTAAGGGTTCCTTGTCACTGAGTGGATCTCTAAGTCGATCATTAAGCCATTGATTACCCTCCTCGGTTTAGTGCCACTATTGCACAGATGAACATTCCTTGACTTGCTGGCCTCTTCCATACAACATTCTTGTGACAATTGTCTGCATTGTATATATCACTAGTCTCTGCTTTCTCCAAATATCCTTGACCAATTTCCCATAGCAGCTCATGAAACACCTTCCATTGCTACACATGCTACCAACTGGGAGCTGGTTACCATTCTGGATCTAGTAGGATCTCTTGGTGTTGTTTGATAACACTCTGATTTCTTTAGCAATAGGGTCTTACCTTTGGCCTTCGACAGGTATTCAGGAGTTTTCACAGAATCTGTCATGTTTTAGGGACCTCGTGGGTCTCTTTGATCAACTGCTCAGTGTGGGAAGGAGCCAATAACTGGGACAGGGAGATGTAGGCCTGAGCAATTATTCTTGAGGTTAGGCTTCTTCTCATTCTATCCTTGGCCCCTCTTATCTGATGGTGCCCTCAGCTTCCTCAGGAGCTTACTGTATAAAAGCAAGGGTACTTCAGCACTTACTTAGGAAGGTCTCCAGTATTTTCGTGTATACTCTATATCAGCCAGAGCTAAATGCATGCCATTTCAGCAAGGCATTAAAGCATGACTGGCAGTCTGCAAGCGAAGAAAACAGATATTGTCGAACACCTCATGAATTGCTGCTAGAATCACTGAGCAGGCTGAATGTATTCATTAAGTGTTAACTCACTAGCTGCTCACAAGTGATTACAAATACTGTGAATTGTAAGAACATAGTAGTAACAGTAATAGCAATTACAAGAAAAGTGAGGAGAGCACCCAAATACATAATTATAGACTGAGACAACAGTCAAGTTTACTTAATGAAGCAACAAAAAGTTGCTGTTGTGAATACAATTGCACAAGAAAAAGCAAAAAGAAAGAAAGGCCACAGCTGTGTAAAGATGCTATACATCTGATTGATTGTTTGTTTGTTTGATTGATTGATTGATTGATTGGTTGATTAGAAATTCCTTAATGGTGGTGAATTGGAATGTTACAGTTCTCAGCAAAATCATCCTGGGCTAACTTACCAGCCATCTCTTGCCCACCTGTGTTTGACTTAACATTATGTGGCTATTATGTAAATTGTCTTAAAATGTCTTGACTGATCACAAGCTTCCATCAGCACAAAGGCTAATTAATAACGCCATCAGATAACATCCGAAATCTAAGGCAGAGATCTTTACATTTTGCTGAAACCCACATACCTAATTGTTTTCACCCATGTATTTTAAAAGTATCTCAATGTATGTTATTCTTTCTTATGTCACTAGAAAAACTTCATAAAACTGTTACCACTTTTGTACATAGTATTTGTGATGATCTGAAGTCAAGTTCTGGCACCATGGTCACTCTCATTTGCCTCCAGAATAATGTATCTCTTATTTCCTTTGAGGGGAAATCTGTTTTGTTTTCAGTCTATGAATGTCCGATGATATTCAACTAAAGGTCATCTCTGCACATTCAGGAGTATCACATCCCTTGGCAGCTACACAAAATAACACACATTCAACTATATTTCCATCAGTACCAATCCCACAGTAGTGCCCATGAGAGTGGCATTTTATGGCTCTCTTTCCACTGCCCAAGTGAGGCGAGGACCACTCTATCTAGATGCAGGATCCCATCAACCTGGCAGAACTGGATGGCAGCCTTAAAAGAATGGCTACCTTTTACTCCTTCATTTCCTTTTCTTCTCCCTGACATTTTAACTCATTTCCATCATAGTCACTGTTTTGTATCCCTCCCACTAAAATTATCATTTCAGAAACAATTTTTTATGCTGAAAAGAGGCTGTTTCCTTCGTGCAGAAGAGGTGGCTCTCACAGATGAATGTACACTCTACACTCTGACACATCCAATCTCCCTCTTGATGATACAATTTCCAAGTCCTGCCAGAATTAGTTAAATCAGACTTTCTATAACCTGGAGTGGCACCTTATTTGAACACCAAGAAGTAGCTTATGGAATCATTACCATGAGTTACAATATCGACTGAGGCTCTTTATGTATTTAGGAGTGAGCCATGTTTGAAGAAATATATCATAAAGGATATATAAAATAAATGTTAAGGTAAAAACTTAAAAACAATTTAATTTTGTTTCTTATAAAACAACTTCATCATAAACTTTGAAAATATAATAAACAAACTGAATTCATCTCTTATATCATAGACATTCCATCATTTTTATGATATGTATATGTAATTAAGATTGAAATAGGACTTTAGCCTGAATGTAACAGTGCTCAATTCTAGGGTGATTATTTTTTTCTCATAATACACACTTTCAGTGAATGGGTGCTTTTAGCAAAATTTCACCTTTCACCTCATTCAGATATGTTAAAATGATAGAGTTATTTTGTACATTATAGGGAGCTGATTTTGTTCTTTGATGTTGAACTAATTAAATAATTGACACTGAGAGATGTCATATTTTCTATGTGGAGTCTAACTAAAATACTTGTTTAATTTACTTTATTTTGCTTTGTTAAATAGCGACATATAGGGCTGCTCAATATGTAGAAAGATTATTTTACCATCTGAATAAAAGAAGCAATATGTGCACTGCTTCTGTGCATGCATTAAGAAAATATCCATAGCACTATGGCAGTTTATCAGGGGAGATCTTGGTAGTGAATGATTCAATACATAGAACAAAAGTAATTTTTTCTAAGTGGGGAGAAATGGCAGCTAGGTGGGCATTGTGTAAGAGACAATATATATATATAAGTATATAAGGTATAAACCATGTAGCTCGAAGAGAAGTCAATTCGTCCTATGTAGTTCGAGTTTTTGGTTAAAAATTCTCCCTTGTAATTTCAGGCACATAAATGAGCATTGCTTTACTCATCAGAAATCTCTCTGTATGTCTTCTCCTAGTCTCCTGCCATTGTGTGATGTAATCAGGAGGATACAACAGTGACAAAGCTATTCTTTCCTGTTTGGCCAAGTGGCCTAGAACTGATATTTTGAAAAATCAGTGGATAACATATTTTTGCAGCAGCTGCAATACATTCATACTTTTATACTAGATGAGCAAATAGAATATATTTTAATAAGGACTCACCTGAGGTAACGCCCTCAAAATGATTTTTATAGTAATATTTTTAACACAACCTGACACTATTCCATATTCCACAAATTACCTTTCAAATTTTGAGGTTTTTAACCTTGAATCAGTGAGATGTTAGATTTATCTTCATATCAATAAATGATTTTTAAAATAAGGTCAATATTTCTTCATTTATTTTATTCAAATCCAGTTGTAAGATAATTCATGAGTATTTGTTAGGAGACAATTCCTTCAGATTATACATCATTTTATGCACTATATATTTTCAGGATTTAATCAATTTATAATTTATGTAAATGCAAAAGAGGGCAAGTGACTTTAAAAATAAATCATATACTTCATTTATGCCTTCGCAATACCAGATTTCAATTTCCGCCTCCTAATGGTGAATATTTTTGAGTATATAATTTACATTCTAAGAGTTTGTAATCTGAACCCAAATTTTGAAGTTTAAGTTAAATAAAGGGCTGTTTTACCTCTGTCAAAGCTCTTGAATACCTGCCCCAGGCCAGTGATAAGACCCTGTGGCTGAGGAAATCACAGAAAGTCATCACACAACCCCAAGCAACTCTGCAAGATCCAGAAAGGTAATCAGCCCCCAGATGGTAGCATGTGCAGTGCTGGTAGGCACTTCATGAGCTGCCAGGGGAAAATGGTCAATGGTATTTGAAGAAAGCAGAGACCACTAATATTCAATTCAGATTGATGTCAAGAGAATGCAGAACACACTGCTTTACGATAGAGATGAGTGAGTCAAGAAGTGATCACCTATGCAATAGTGGTGCCAAAACCTAGGTGGGTAATCTACGGCTTTCAAATTAGCTAAGAGATCCGCTCAGTGACAAGGAACTCTTAAATGCTGCTGGGATCCATGGTAGAATCCTATGGGGACCAAAAACCAGGGCTTCAATGGGAAATTTCCACTACCCTACACACATTAGAATCTTACCAAATTAGCAATGTTTGTCACATTTAATCTATAATGATCTCACTCTCCAATGGAGACTCCGTTTGTATTTTTCAGAAGGCAGTGAGAGAGCCACAGACAACCCAATTCCACCAATAAGCCACAGGATGATGGCTGACATCCTGGTAGGAGACAAACCACACCTAGCCTTGGCACAGGACCCAGATGAAACCTATGAGAAAGTGATGAGACAAACAGGAAACCAATCACCACAGCAAGTCTGATAACCCATGAAAGGTCAATGGAGACAGAAACCAACAAAACCCAACACAACCCAGGGCAAAAGTCCAGAGATATTTAAGATCTCCACAATAAAGCAGCCATGGTGGGGGAGAATGCCCAGAGAGATTGCATCCCACAGCAACAACACATAAAGGGAGGGGGTGGGGACTGGCTACCTCTTGTATAATTAATAATCCCCTACTTCTTGGACTGATCCAGTATGCCCAAAGAGGAGGAAACCCAGTGGATTGGGGAGAGGGAGGAGGGAAATGGAGGTACCATCATAAGATTTGCACATGAAATGTATCAAATTAAGGATAATAAAGATATCAATAAAAAGAATTTTACTTATAAGTTTTCCAGCCTATAAAAATATAGGGACCTGAGATTGGATATAATTAAACATGAATCATATTCATATTTAAATAAGTAAATATAAATTAAATCTCCATGATATAAGAATGTACATATATGCACACATATATAGGTATATGTGTTTACTAATTATATATGTATATATACCATTTAAACAATAAATGTTTGTAGGCAGAAATAATCATGCAAAAACAGTAATCTGCCTGTACCCTAGCCTACTTTCTTTTCTGGTTTGTGACAAGAATATCAGTAAAATCATACTACAAAGATTTTTAATAACTATTGAAATATAGATTGTGCAGATAATTTGCTCAGACTTGCATGTGGTACTCTGCTAATGAGGCATGGAGGAAGTAGGGTTTTGCTGAGTCTGGCAGGCTTCTGGGACAGTCTCCTTCTGAAGGAAGTTGAGGCAAAGTCCGGGGGCCCCTATAAATCTTAGCAATCCTGAAAACTCCAAAGCCCCTAGGCAGGCCACAGCTGTCCCCAAGATAAGATAAGCAGATCAAAGCCTAACTTATTCCAACTGCAAATAACAAACCTAAAGGTTTCATTTCCTCTGCTAACATCACCATTCTCTCACAGATCTTGCTTCCTATGCTTCTACCTCTGACTTTTCCCTATAAAAACA
>PVHP010035650.1:0-18005 GCA_004024765.1 Zapus hudsonius
CTTTGGATCATGGGAACTAGGCTGGACTGGGGAAGGGCCAGTACTTAAGCATGAGCAGGGAGAAAGGTGTAATCGTTGGATCAAGTATATTACAGGTAGGTAGCAGTCAGCATATATGTTATTTAGCCAAGTTGTTTCTATTTCCTTGTTGAGTTTCAAGGATGTCTTACTGTGGATGGGGGTTGACTGAAATGGACCAGCCTATCTAGCAACCATCCTGTTGGTTACTGGTTGTGTCATAGCTTTAGATAGTCATGTTAAATTAAGCCCTGGAATGTGACAGAATCCAAGTTGTGAAGAGCAAGTCTAACACCGTGCTAAGTGTGAATGAAAGCCCAAGAGTTGCCAATGTGATGAGCTGTTAAGACACCTTTTCTGAAATTGAACTGAAGAGATAGAAAAGTTTCACCATTTGAACAGCATATTTGCATTAGAAATCTCAAACACCCAGAGCCACAAAACAAGAGCAAATCCACGCGTACCTATAGATGTTTCCTTTGGGTCCTCTGCATCAGGGTGGACATCACCTCCGCCACAGCACTGCAAGCAGCGGCAGGAAGGTGTGCCAAACACCAGCAAGAGGAAGCTGGCTAGAACCCCATAAGCCCGCCCCCAACAACACACCTCCAACAAGGTTCCAGTTCCAAAACTGCCATCAGCTAGGGATCAAGTATTCAGAACACATACATTTGCGGGGGACACCTGTATTAAACCATCACAATTGGCCCCTGGCCCCCACAAACTAATAGTCATATTTGATATAAAATGCAATGCATTCATAGCAACTCTGAAAGTCCCCACAGTTTTTATCAATCCTGATGATACTCATAATCAAAGTTCTTTAATTGGGCTGTAATACAAAACAAAACAAAGAAACAAAACAAAACAAAAAAACAGTAATGGCACAGAACATTTACACTGCAAAAGATGGAATTGGGCATAGCAAAAGCAGATTAAACCAACACAAGATTTAAAACAAATAGGGCAACATCAAACTCTCTCACTCCATCAACTCTAACCAGTGTTTGGAGTTCTAATTCAGCCCCTCCAGCTCGGCTCCCCATAGTTCTGGATAACTTCATCCCGTGCTGGCAGCTCTCCTTGACAGCCATCCACAGTCCTGGCATTCACTGCAACCCACGCTTCATCCTCATGGCTCCATCGGGCCTCCACGCAGGCAACCCAACACACCTGCTTCACACTGCTCATGGCCATTTCCAGAAAACGAAACTGTTGCAAATCCAACGACTCTCTCTTCCTGCATTTGTTATATTCCATAGTACCAGGTGGGCTACCAACTTGTTAATTTGGGGGGCAAGGAACAAAGCCAATGTTGAAGAGCAGGAAATAGCATTCAGGCCCCTTACTTCAAAGAGTCCACATTCTTCCTGTTGTCCCAATGCAGACCAGCTGGCCCAATCTCAATGGTTGTCATCTCTCAAACAATTGCAGCTGAACAGACAGCAGTTTTGGCCCAAAGATCTTTCTGTGCCATCTCCATCTGCTCACACCAATCCATCTTTACATAAAACAACCCTGCACAGGTTCTCAGGACACAGGCAGGCAGAGCGCAGCAAGCCTCTCACACAAACTGTTTCTGGCACAGTCCTGATAAAGTTCTTCTCACCCTCATAAGCCAAACCTCACAGTGCACAGTTCTCACTGCATTCAGGTCTTTCAACTCTGACCAGAATGTTCCATCAAGCTGTACTCACAGCACTGCAAGGCATCTCTTAGGCCAAGGTTTCAAATCCTCCCACATTCCTCCTGCAAATCAGTTCCAAAAGGCCAAAGCCACAGAATCAGGGTTCTAGCAGCTGTGACAGATCCCACTCTGGTACCAACATTCTTGCAGGTAGTTTTTCGTTGCTGAGCAGAAAAGAACCCAACCAAAAGCAGCTTGTGGAGGAATGGGTTTATTTAGCTTAAGGACTCGAGGGGAGACTTCATCATGGCAGGGAGCTGGGTGGTTAAACAAACCACTGTCATGATTTATGTCTAATTTCTGTTAGCTAAAAAGCCAGTTTGCCGCTTTGTGCAAGCTCTTGGGTATGTCAAAAGTCATGATTTAGAGCAAGGAGCCTTCCATCCGGTTCCCTCTCCAAGTTAAAAGCTGTGCACTGTGCTAACTACAGCCTCTGCCAGCACCCTTTAAAGCTATTTTATTTATTTATTTATGGGGGGGGGCGGCAGATAGAGAGAAAGAGAGAATGGGCACGCCAGGGCCTCTGGCCACCACAAAGGAACTCCAGACGCCACCTTGTGCAGCTGGCTTTATGTGGGCACTGGGGAACCGAACCTGGGACCTTAGGCTTTGCCGGCAAGCGACTTAAAATAACCACTGAGCCATCTCTCCAGCCCTCAAAAGCTGTTTTAAACAGATCAATGAAAATGGGAAAACAAGGCGTATTCACTGCTGGTTTTCCACTCGAGTACCTGGTGATTGGTGGGGCACTCCTGCGCCCACTGGAACAGGCGCTCATAGACGTTTCCATCATAACAGCCAAGGGCAGAATTCAAACACTGGTCCGTGAAGTCAAACGCATCAGTTAACAAGATGGCATCCTTGCTGAGAGAGGAGACAGGTTTGTGAGAATTTTCGACTGCCCTCAGGAGTCTCATAGAGCTCGATGATGAGTAAAAGTCAGACGTCACATGGTTATTCCCTTTCCAAAGAATTTATTTATCACTTTTCTTTTAGTCAAAGAATCTAAGAGTTCCTTAAGGCTTGTTATTTCTTAAAATGAAGCTTGAGGGGCTGGAGAGATGGCTCAGCAGTTAAGCCGCTGGCCTGCAAAGCCTCATGACCTGGGTTCGATTCCCCCAGTACCCACGTGAAGCCAGATGCACAAAGGGGTGCATGCATCTGGAGTTCGTTTGCTGCAGCTTGAGGCCCTGGTGCACCCATTCTCTCTGTCTTCTTTCTAGCTAGCTCTGCTTGCAAATAAAAATATTTAAAAGAAAAGACTGAGGCTTGCCTAGTGTTGGGAAGCCCTGGGTTTGATTCCCAGTACTGCAAAAAACAAAAGGAGACAAAACAAGACAAACCTCTACTCAATGTCTCCCTCTCCCTAGAGGCAGTTGTAGCCTTTTAGCTGATATTTTGATGTTTACATGAATATTGCCTTGATTTTATTATTGTTATTATTTTTGGTTTTTCGAGGTAGGGTCTCGCTCTAGTCCAGGCTGACCTGGAATTCACTATGTAGCCTCAGGGTGGCCTTGAACTCACGGCGATCCTCCTACCTCTGCCTCCTGAGTGCTGGGATTAAAGGCGTGCGCCACCACGCCCGGCTTTATTATTATTATGATTATTTTGGTTTTGCCTCAATTTTAGATGTTGGCTCTTAAGTAAAAGGAAGGATGTAGGGGGTGAGGGGATGGATCAAAAGTAAGAAAGGATTTATTTATTAAGTTTTTTTTGAGGAGAGAGGGTCTTGCCTTGTAGCCCAGGCTGTCCTGGAACTCTATGTAGCCCAGGTTGGCCTCAAACTCACGTGGATCCTCCCATGTTCTGGGATTAAATGCGTGCACCACCACGCCTGGAGCCTCTGTAATTTTGACGTTAGGATGACTGTATGTCATTAAAGCATTTGAGGTGACTGAGGTTCGGTCACCTAATTAGTCTTGCGTGTTTTGTCTTGGGACCATTGTGCTCTATAACTCTGGCTGGGCTGAAACTCCCTATGCAGAAGAGGCTGGCCTTGAACTTGCGGTGATGACTGAGCTCTGTTTTAACAACTCGCCATCATTATGAACCCAACAAAAGCCTCTTACGCACTCACCTTCCTCCACAGCCAGCAGAAATCACATTCTAGACTGAGAAATATTTATTACTTATTTTCCAACAGAGTTAGGAAAAAGAGACCGAGAGAATGGGCGCATCAGGGCCTCTCCAGCCACCGCAAACTCCAGACACATGTGCCACCATTTGCATCTGGCTTTCTGTGGGCACTGGAGAATCAAGCCCAGGCTGTCAGGCTTTGCAGGCAAGCGCCTTAACAACTGAGCCATCTCTCCATCTCCTCACTTCTTAATTTCAAAGAGCTCTCTCTTTTTGCTCTGTGAATCTTTTTAAGATAATGACGTTTTAGTTCTGATTTTATGGCTGCAATATCTCTTAACTCTGAAGCTCTTACTGATTTAAGTTTTCTTTTTCCCTGAGTTCAATCATGTCCTTCAGGCTTCCTGGCTCTTGCTTGTTTTGGTATTTCATCTTTTTAAAAATTTTTTTTTAAAAAATATTTTATTTATTTATTTGAGAGAGAGTGAGAGAAAGCAAGAGACAGACACACAGAGAGAATGGGCGCACCAGGGCCTCCAGCCTCTGCAAATGAACTCCAGACACATGCGCCACCTTGTGCATCTGGCTTTACGTGGGTACTGGGGACTCGAACTCGGGCCCTTCTGCTTTGCAGGCAAACACCTCAACTGCTGAGCCATCTCTCCAGCCTGGTAGTTCATCTTTTATGTTAGGGGTTTTCCTCAGCTGCCGGTGATCCCTGAGGTCCAATCCTAGCCGAGAGCAGGACATTACCTATCCCCACTGGTAGACACGTGGGGGCTGAGTTGAGTCAGATGGGCATTGCAGGACCCTGTCCCCCATCTTTACCCCCGTCTTCCTGAACAGCCTCTTCTATCAGCCTGGCTCCAGCCTTCTGGGAACCAGAGGGGAAAAGAGGGCTGAGAAGGGACACGCTCATGCTGGGCCTATAAAGCTCCTTGGTTTCTGGAGGGTGACTTCATCCCCACCTCTGTCTCATGTCCCCTGGTCCACAGCTCTGCTGTTCACGCCCTTTTCTTTTTCCCAAGGTAGGGTCTCTCTGTAGCCCAGGCTGATGTGGAATTCACTCTGTAGTCTTAGGCTGGCCTTGAACTCACAGCAGTCCCCCTACCTCAGCCTCCCGAGTGCTGGGATTAAAGGTGTGCACCCGGCTGATGTTCACCTTTTTACCGGAGCAGGTCAGGGTGAGACCATCCCACCGTCTCACCTTCACCCCCAGCCACACTCCTGTGTGCCAATCACTGCTCCATGGTTCTTCTCCTGTCTGCTTTGTTGTTCAAGATTTATGTCTTTGGGCTGGAGAGATGGCTCAGCGGTTAAGGCACTTGCCTCCAGTGCCTAAGGCCCTGGGTTCAATTCCCCAGGATCCACATAAGCCAGACCCCCCCTCTCTCTTTCTCTGTATATCTCTGCTTGAAAATGACTAAATAATATATTTAAAAAAGAATATTTTCATTTATAAAAAAAGATTTATGTCTTTAAATTGTTTCAGCCCTTTTGCTGATGTGTTAGTAGCACTCGGTAAAAAATAAAAAGAGTGAGTATGTTCAGTGTGGTGTCTTTACCTGGAAGGCACTCAGCGGAGAGGCTTTTTAAGGACCACTTAGACACTAGGAATCAGTTGGGTTCATTAGCATCGCCCAGAGAGCTGAGAAGGTGTGAGGTCCTTCACCTGTCATCCCTGAAGTCTGAGGGACATAAGTAATGCAGGCAGGGACCTGTGACGCTGAACCTGAACCGCTAAAAGCATCGAATCTGTTACCTACCAATTACCCTCCGGTTCTAAAGTCAATGTGGGAATCATCATTTAAGCAGACCAATTTGTGGGTTTGATGCGTGCGTAACTGGCAGCTTGCGTCAGAGCTGTCTGTCTTGTCTTGAATTGTAAGTCTCTGGAGCCAAGGCAAACACTGTAAGATGCCGTTTGAGGATTAAAAGCCACACACACACACACACAGCCAAATACCATGCTAATGAAGTGTTAAGATGATAAAGTCTATTATAACTGCCAACTAGGGCCCATCAGCTTCTTTTTATGTGCTTTTAAAATGCCAAGTATCTGGGCTGGGGAGAGGGCTCAGCAGTTAAAGGTGTTTGCTTGCAAAGCCTGCTGACCTGGGTTCCATTCCCTAGTGCCCAGGTAGAGGTAGATGCACAAAGTGGTTCTGGGGTCTGAAGTGTGTTTGCGGGAAGCCCTGGTGTGCCCATACTCACTGTTATTCTGTCTGCCTCTTTCTGTCTCTGTCTCTCTCTCTCTCAAATAAATAAAAATATTAAAAAATAAAATGATAAGCATTTCATAAAAGTTAGACACACTTGGGCTTAAGCTGTCCAGTACCTAATTATGCTCTTAATGGCATCTCCTACTGGATGTCCTATATTAGGGTAATGTTTTTGTTTGTTTGTTTGTTTTTCAAGATGAGGTCTTACGCTAGCTAGCTCGGGCTGACCTGGAATTCACCATGTAGTCTCAGGGTGGTCTTGAACTCACAGTGATCCTCCTACCTCTGCCTCCCCAGTGCTGGGAATAAAGGTGTGAGCCACCACGCTCGGCTAAGGTGAATTTAATTTATAAAATTCATCCTGTTATGTTATACATAATCTAAATATTGTTTTAGAAAACATCAAAACCAAGTCTGACTTGGCTGGTATACTGGAAGAAGCAGATATGAAAACCATATTAATTATTTTTTGTATTTCATATATATATGAAATATATGTAAAAAGCATATATATATGCTTTTGTGAGGCAGCATTTCACTCTAGCCCAAGCTGATCTGGAACTCACTATAGTCTCAGGCTGGCCTTGAACTCACAGTGATGCTCTTACCTCTATCTCTGGAGTGCTGGGGGATTAACGACATGTGCCACCACTCCCAGAGTGGGATATATTTTTATCAGATGTATTTCTGACTGTTTAAAAAATGTTTATTTATTTGCAAACAGAGAGATAGAAGAGAGACAGAGAGAATGGGCATGCCAGGGCCTCTAGCCACTGCAAACAAACTCCAGATACATGTACCACTTTGTGTATCTGGTTTAACATGGGTACTGGGGAATCGAACTCAGTTGTTAAGTTTGCAGGCAAGTGCCTTAACTGCTGAGCCATCTCCCCAGCCCAATTTTTTTTATTTTTTTTTCCCAGCCCAATTTTTGATGGTTCAATTGAATAAACATTTATTAACTACCAGCTATCTGAAGTGACCTGTGATTCAAGGTCTAGGTGACTCTCTGAAATCCCAGCCACTCACCGGATCAGGGGGAGCAGGTCTAGGTAGGCTGTTCTTGCCTTGTCCACTTGGGCCCCAGACAGGAAGCCATCATGCAGAAAGTCCCCCGAGTTAGTCAGAATACCGTGTAAGGCGGTCAGATGACAGAGACGCCAGAGCACCTGCTGGATGGCTGGCTCGCTGTCTAGTCTCTCCAGGGCATCTTTAAAACTCTTCACAGTGATGTAGTAGCAATGGGCCTGGAGAGACAGGAAGATTGCACCAGCCCTTGATTTCCTATTTCTGGACCCACCAGGCACCCAGGAAGCTGGGCAGGATGGGTAGAGGAAACGTCTCTCCCACAGGGCTGGCGGCCACCTTTTATCCGTTGGAAACAGTGAGAGAGCAGAGAGGAAGGAGGAATGGAGGTCGGGCTGGGGACACGGAGGAGAGTCCCCACGTTCTCAAGAAAGCAGCTATTGTCAAGGCACCCGTGTGCACCTTGGGACAAGAAAGGAAGGAAGGACTCAACTAGGCTCAGGAGACGCTCCAGAGGAAATGGCACGTTAAATGACTGCTTCTCTCACTGCCAGCCTGACAACCTCCTCCAGGGAGATGGTGATGGACACTGAGGACACTCAAAAACTCATCGAAGCAGAAACTCAGAGGTTGCGGAGCTCAGCACTAAAGCAGATTTACAGCACACCTGCCGTTGTGAAAGAGGGGATGGAAAGATTGTAAGATCTTCCACCAGGGTGGGAAGGTGGACTCTGAGACACTGTCCCCACCTTAGAGCTAACCCCACTGAGGACGGCCCTCAGTAGACTGGGGTCGAGGGACGGGGGAGATAAGAGGATTCCCCAAGGGGAATGTGACCACACGCCATTTGTTCATATAGCAGAGTTCATAATTAAGTTTTTAAAAAAGTAAAGCAAAAAGAAAGAAAGAAAAGAAAAGAAAGAAAGGGCTCCTTGTTGGAGAATGAGCCCTTGGAGGTAAGGAGCCTGTTCTCTATCCCATGTGCAACCATGTGGTTCTGGGAGCTGTCAATCACCTGGTAAGGGAGAATGTCCCCACCCCACAGGGCTCCTTCCTGGGATCCATCTACCAACTGAAAGTAAAGCCTGATCCTGTGGGAAGCTGGATTTTCAAGGAGAGACAGAGAAAGAGAGAGAGAGAGAGAGAGAGAGAGAGAGAGAGAGAGAGAGAGAGAGAGAGAGAGAGAGAGAGAGAGAGAGAGCGCACCAGGGCCACCACCTTGTGGGTCTGGCTTATGTGGATCCTGGGGAATTGAACCCGGGGTCTTAGGCACTGGAAGCAAGTGCTGTAACCGCTGAGCAGTCTCTCCAGCCCAAGCTGGATTGTTTTTATCTGCCCTATTTTTGGTTAAATATTTTGAATCACCCCCCCCACACACACACACCTACTCAAGACAGGTATAGGTCGTCATTATTTTGTCAGGTAAGATGTCAGTTGAGAGGCTGGAGAGATGGCCCAGTGGTTAAGGCACTTACTTGCGGGCAAAGCCTAACAACCCGGGTTTGATTCCTCAATGCCCACGTAAAGCCAGGTGCACACTGGCACATGCATCTGGAGTTCATTTGCAGTGGCTGGAAGCCCTGGTGTGTTTTCTCTCTCTCTCTCTCTCTCTCTCTCTCTCTCTCTCTCTCTCTCTCTCTCTCTGCTTGCAAATTAATTTAAAAACAATGTGAGTTTCACAAGGGAGAAAGGAAGAGAGAGTGTATCATCAAGCGGCGCTCAAAGTTTTATGTGCCAACAGATCACCTGGGCATCTTGGAATGCAGATTCCCAGGTAGGCCCGAGACTGATTTCCGTGATGCCCACACGACTGGTTGCGACTTGAAGCAGCCAGGTTAGAGTGTCTTATGTGTTCTGAAGGGTTCGGGAGACAGGGATGGAGGAAAGGTCCCTGGAGGCAGGAGCAACTTCCTGTGCACAGGCTCTCCTTTCAGGAAGCCGAAGGAATTTCAGTCTCAAGCTGGCCTCGAACTCACGACGATCCTCCTACCTCTGCCTGCTGAGTGCTTGGATTAAAGTCAGAGGGAAAGGGGGGGGGAGAGAATGGGATGGGATGGGCACTACCAGGGCCTCCAGGCTCTGCAAATGAACTCTAGACGCCTGTGCCACTTTGTGCATCTGGCTTTACATGAGTACTGGGAAATCGAACTTGGGTCATTAGGCTTTGCAGGCAAGGGCCTTAACCACTGAGCAATCTCCCCAGCCTCCATGGATCTCAGGTGCTGGCCGAGGAGTGGGGTGAGGGAGAGCTGCCCCAGGAAAACATGGCGAGAGAGAATGTGGCCTCTTTAGGGCTGGGGAAAGGGCACGCTCTTATTCCTTATAACCGGGCACCTATCCGGGTAGGTTCATTGAGCCTTTGAGATCATCCTCCCACTGGTCAGCTCCATTTTGGGGATGAAGACTCGTTGCCCAAAGTCACTGGCTAGCAAGCAATGACAGTGAGATCCAGAGGAGGCCTGTTCTCCTAGCTCGGCTACCAAAGCCACCAAGGGCAGAGGCCAGACTTGGCTGAAGTGGAGACTTTGCCCCTTTGCTGTACAGCGTCGTCTGCACATTCCCGTTGCTTCCTCTGGGACCTTGACACTTAGCGCGGGCACCCCTCTCTGGGAAGCCATTGAGGACCTTCTCTTTGCTTCCCCTCTGGCTGCTGAGCTCCTGTCCTTGGCGCCCCCAAGCTGGGAACCTCCTTTGGTCACATAGCACGCTGATGCTCCCTGAGAACACAGCTGGCTTGTCAGAAAGGAAGAGATCGTGACTCAGCCATTTCCTACCTCGGGGACTTATTCCTGAGTCATCTGTCCTCCCCTTAGAAAGGACAATCTTTTTTTTTTGTTTAAATATTTTATTTATTCATTTTTTATAAATAAATTTTAAAGTATTTTATTTATTTATTTGCAAGCAGAGAGATTCATGCAGAGAGAGAGAGAGAGAGAGAGAGAGAGAGAGAGAGAGAATAAATATAGGTGTGCCAGGACCTCCATGGTTGCACATGGGATAGAGAACAGGCTCCTTACCTCCAAGGGCTCATTCTCCAACAAGGAGCCCTTTCTTTCTTTTCTTTTCTTTCTTTCTTTTTGCTTTACTTTTTTAAAAACTTAATTATGAACTCTGCTATATGAACAAATGGCATGTGGTCACATTCCCCTTGGGGAATCCTCTTATCTCCCCCGTCCCTCAACCCCAGTCTACTGAGGGCCGTCCTCAGTGGGGTTAGCTCTAAGGTGGGGACAGTGTCTCAGAGTCCACCTTCCCACCCTGGTGGAAGATCTTACAATCTTTCCATCCCCTCTTTCACAACGGCAGGTGTGCTATAAATCTGCTTTAGTGCTGAGCTCCGCAACCTCTGAGTTTCTGCTTTGATGAGTTTTTGAGTGTCCTCAGTGTCCATCACCATCTCCCTGGAGGAGGTTGTCAGGCTGGCAGTGAGAGAAGCAGTCATTTAACGTGCCATTTCCTCTGGAGCGTCTCCTGAGCCTAGTTGAGTCCTTCCTTCCTTTCTTGTCCCAAGGTGCACACGGGTGCCTTGACAATAGCTGCTTTCTTGAGAACGTGGGGACTCTCCTCCGTGTCCCCAGCCCGACCTCCATTCCTCCTTCCTCTCTGCTCTCTCACTGTTTCCAACGGATAAAAGGTGGCCGCCAGCCCTGTGGGAGAGACGTTTCCTCTACCCATCCTGCCCAGCTTCCTGGGTGCCTGGTGGGTCCAGAAATAGGAAATCAAGGGCTGGTGCAATCTTCCTGTCTCTCCAGGCCCATTGCTACTACATCACTGTGAAGAGTTTTAAAGATGCCCTGGAGAGACTAGACAGCGAGCCAGCCATCCAGCAGGTGCTCTGGCGTCTCTGTCATCTGACCGCCTTACACGGTATTCTGACTAACTCGGGGGACTTTCTGCATGATGGCTTCCTGTCTGGGGACCAAGTGGACAAGGCAAGAACAGCCTACCTAGACCTGCTCCCCCTGATCCGGTGAGTGGCTGGGATTTCAGAGAGTCACCTAGACCTTGAATCACAGGTCACTTCAGATAGCTGGTAGTTAATAAATGTTTATTCAATTGAACCATCAAAAATTGGGCTGGGAAAAAAATAAAAAAAAATTGGGCTGGGGAGATGGCTCAGCAGTTAAGGCACTTGCCTGCAAACTTAACAACTGAGTTCGATTCCCCAGTACCCATGTTAAACCAGATACACAAAGTGGTACATGTATCTGGAGTTTGTTTGCAGTGGCTAGAGGCCCTGGCATGCCCATTCTCTCTGTCTCTCTTCTATCTCTCTGTTTGCAAATAAATAAACATTTTTTAAACAGTCAGAAATACATCTGATAAAAATATATCCCACTCTGGGAGTGGTGGCACATGTCATTAATCCCCCAGCACTCCAGAGGCAGAGGTAAGAGCATCACTGTGAGTTCAAGGCCAGCCTGAGACTATAGTGAGTTCCAGATCAGCTTGGGCTAGAGTGAAATGCTGCCTCACAAAAGCATATATATATGCTTTTTACATATATTTCATATATATATGAAATACAAAAAATAATTAATATGGTTTTCATATCTGCTTCTTCCAGTATACCAGCCAAGTCAGACTTGGTTTTGATGTTTTCTAAAACAATATTTAGATTATGTATAACATAACAGGATGAATTTTATAAATTAAATTCACCTTAGCCGAGCGTGGTGGCTCACACCTTTATTCCCAGCACTGGGGAGGCAGAGGTAGGAGGATCACTGTGAGTTCAAGACCACCCTGAGACTACATGGTGAATTCCAGGTCAGCCCGAGCTAGCTAGCGTAAGACCTCATCTTGAAAAACAAACAAACAAACAAAAACATTACCCTAATATAGGACATCCAGTAGGAGATGCCAGTAAGAGCATAATTAGGTACTGGACAGCTTAAGCCCAAGTGTGTCTAACTTTTATGAAATGCTTATCATTTTATTTTTTAATATTTTTATTTATTTGAGAGAGAGAGACAGAGACAGAAAGAGGCAGACAGAATAACAGTGAGTATGGGCACACCAGGGCTTCCCGCAAACACACTCCAGACCCCAGAACCACTTTGTGCATCTACCTCTACCTGGGCACTAGGGAATGGAACCCAGGTCAGCAGGCTTTGCAAGCAAACACCTTTAACTGCTGAGCCCTCTCCCCAGCCCAGATACTTGGCGTTTTAAAAGCACATAAAAAGAAGCTGATGGGCCCTGGTTGGCAGTTATAATAGACTTTATCATCTTAACACTTCATTAGCATGGTATTTGGCTGTGTGTGTGTGTGTGGCTTTTAATCCTCAAACGGCATCTTACAGTGTTTGCCTTGGCTCCAGAGACTTACAATTCAAGACAAGACAGACAGCTCTGACGCAAGCTGCCAGTTACGCACGCATCAAACCCACAAATTGGTCTGCTTAAATGATGATTCCCACATTGACTTTAGAACCGGAGGGTAATTGGTAGGTAACAGATTCGATGCTTTTAGCGGTTCAGGTTCAGCGTCACAGGTCCCTGCCTGCATTACTTATCTCCCTCAGACTTCAGGGATGACAGGTGAAGGACCTCACACCTTCTCAGCTCTCTGGGCGATGCTAATGAACCCAACTGATTCCTAGTGTCTAAGTGGTCCTTAAAAAGCCTCTCCGCTGAACATACTCACTCTTTTTATTTTTTACCGAGTGCTACTAACACATCAGCAAAAGGGCTGAAACAATTTAAAGACATAAATCTTTTTTTATAAATGAAAATATTCTTTTTTAAATATATTATTTAGTCATTTTCAAGCAGAGATATACAGAGAAAGAGAGAGGGGGGGTCTGGCTTATGTGGATCCTGGGGAATTGAACCCAGGGCCTTAGGCACTGGAGGCAAGTGCCTTAACCGCTGAGCCATCTCTCCAGCCCAAAGACATAAATCTTGAACAACAAAGCAGACAGGAGAAGAACCATGGAGCAGTGATTGGCACACAGGAGTGTGGCTGGGGGTGAAGGTGAGACGGTGGGATGGTCTCACCTGACCTGCTCCGGTAAAAAGGTGAACATCAGCCGGGTGCACACCTTTAATCCCAGCACTCGGGAGGCTGAGGTAGGGGGACTGCTGTGAGTTCAAGGCCAGCCTAAGACTACAGAGTGAATTCCACATCAGCCTGGGCTAGAGCGAGACCCTACCTTGGGAAAAAGAAAAGGGCGTGAACAGCAGAGCTGTGGACCAGGGGACATGAGACAGAGGTGGGGATGAAGTCACCCTCCAGAAACCAAGGAGCTTTATAGGCCCAGCATGAGCGTGTCCCTTCTCAGCCCTCTTTTCCCTCTGGTTCCCAGAAGGCTGGAGCCAGGCTGATAGAAGAGGCTGTTCAGGAAGACGGGGGTAAAGATGGGGGACAGGGTCCTGCAATGCCCATCTGACTCAACTCAGCCCCCACGTGTCTACCAGTGGGGATAGGTAATGTCCTGCTCTCGGCTAGGATTGGACCTCAGGGATCACCGGCAGCTGAGGAAAACCCCTAACATAAAAGATGAACTACCAGGCTGGAGAGATGGCTCAGCAGTTGAGGTGTTTGCCTGCAAAGCAGAAGGGCCCGAGTTCGAGTCCCCAGTACCCACGTAAAGCCAGATGCACAAGGTGGCGCATGTGTCTGGAGTTCATTTGCAGAGGCTGGAGGCCCTGGTGCGCCCATTCTCTCTGTGTGTCTGTCTCTTGCTTTCTCTCACTCTCTCTCAAATAAATAAATAAAATATTTTTTAAAAAAAAATTTTTAAAAAGATGAAATACCAAAACAAGCAAGAGCCAGGAAGCCTGAAGGACATGATTGAACTCAGGGAAAAAGAAAACTTAAATCAGTAAGAGCTTCAGAGTTAAGAGATATTGCAGCCATAAAATCAGAACTAAAACGTCATTATCTTAAAAAGATTCACAGAGCAAAAAGAGAGAGCTCTTTGAAATTAAGAAGTGAGGAGAGGGCTGGAGAGATGGCTCAGTTGTTAAGGCGCTTGCCTGCAAAGCCTGACAGCCTGGGCTTGATTCTCCAGTGCCCACAGAAAGCCAGATGCAAATGGTGGCACATGTGTCTGGAGTTTGCGGTGGCTGGAGAGGCCCTGATGCGCCCATTCTCTCGGTCTCTTTTTCCTAACTCTGTTGGAAAATAAGTAATAAATATTTCTCAGTCTAGAATGTGATTTCTGCTGGCTGTGGAGGAAGGTGAGTGCGTAAGAGGCTTTTGTTGGGTTCATAATGATGGCGAGTTGTTAAAACAGAGCTCAGTCATCACCGCAAGTTCAAGGCCAGCCTCTTCTGCATAGGGAGTTTCAGCCCAGCCAGAGTTATAGAGCACAATGGTCCCAAGACAAAACACGCAAGACTAATTAGGTGACCGAACCTCAGTCACCTCAAATGCTTTAATGACATACAGTCATCCTAACGTCAAAATTACAGAGGCTCCAGGCGTGGTGGTGCACGCATTTAATCCCAGAACATGGGAGGATCCACGTGAGTTTGAGGCCAACCTGGGCTACATAGAGTTCCAGGACAGCCTGGGCTACAAGGCAAGACCCTCTCTCCTCAAAAAAAACTTAATAAATAAATCCTTTCTTACTTTTGATCCATCCCCTCACCCCCTACATCCTTCCTTTTACTTAAGAGCCAACATCTAAAATTGAGGCAAAACCAAAATAATCATAATAATAATAAAGCCGGGCGTGGTGGCGCACGCCTTTAATCCCAGCACTCAGGAGGCAGAGGTAGGAGGATCGCCGTGAGTTCAAGGCCACCCTGAGGCTACATAGTGAATTCCAGGTCAGCCTGGACTAGAGCGAGACCCTACCTCGAAAAACCAAAAATAATAACAATAATAAAATCAAGGCAATATTCATGTAAACATCAAAATATCAGCTAAAAGGCTACAACTGCCTCTAGGGAGAGGGAGACATTGAGTAGAGGTTTGTCTTGTTTTGTCTCCTTTTGTTTTTTGCAGTACTGGGAATCAAACCCAGGGCTTCCCAACACTAGGCAAGCCTCAGTCTTTTCTTTTAAATATTTTTATTTGCAAGCAGAGCTAGCTAGAAAGAAGACAGAGAGAATGGGTGCACCAGGGCCTCAAGCTGCAGCAAACGAACTCCAGATGCATGCACCCCTTTGTGCATCTGGCTTCACGTGGGTACTGGGGGAATCGAACCCAGGTCATGAGGCTTTGCAGGCCAGCGGCTTAACTGCTGAGCCATCTCTCCAGCCCCTCAAGCTTCATTTTAAGAAATAACAAGCCTTAAGGAACTCTTAGATTCTTTGACTAAAAGAAAAGTGATAAATAAATTCTTTGGAAAGGGAATAACCATGTGACGTCTGACTTTTACTCATCATCGAGCTCTATGAGACTCCTGAGGGCAGTCGAAAATTCTCACAAACCTGTCTCCTCTCTCAGCAAGGATGCCATCTTGTTAACTGATGCGTTTGACTTCACGGACCAGTGTTTGAATTCTGCCCTTGGCTGTTATGATGGAAACGTCTATGAGCGCCTGTTCCAGTGGGCGCAGGAGTGCCCCACCAATCACCAGGTACTCGAGTGGAAAACCAGCAGTGAATACGCCTTGTTTTCCCATTTTCATTGATCTGTTTAAAACAGCTTTTGAGGGCTGGAGAGATGGCTCAGTGGTTATTTTAAGTCGCTTGCCGGCAAAGCCTAAGGTCCCAGGTTCGGTTCCCCAGTGCCCACATAAAGCCAGCTGCACAAGGTGGCGTCTGGAGTTCCTTTGTGGTGGCCAGAGGCCCTGGCGTGCCCATTCTCTCTTTCTCTCTATCTGCCGCCCCCCCCCATAAATAAATAAATAAAATAGCTTTAAAGGGTGCTGGCAGAGGCTGTAGTTAGCACAGTGCACAGCTTTTAACTTGGAGAGGGAACCGGATGGAAGGCTCCTTGCTCTAAATCATGACTTTTGACATACCCAAGAGCTTGCACAAAGCGGCAAACTGGCTTTTTAGCTAACAGAAATTAGACATAAATCATGACAGTGGTTTGTTTAACCACCCAGCTCCCTGCCATGATGAAGTCTCCCCTCGAGTCCTTAAGCTAAATAAACCCATTCCTCCACAAGCTGCTTTTGGTTGGGTTCTTTTCTGCTCAGCAACGAAAAACTACCTGCAAGAATGTTGGTACCAGAGTGGGATCTGTCACAGCTGCTAGAACCCTGATTCTGTGGCTTTGGCCTTTTGGAACTGATTTGCAGGAGGAATGTGGGAGGATTTGAAACCTTGGCCTAAGAGATGCCTTGCAGTGCTGTGAGTACAGCTTGATGGAACATTCTGGTCAGAGTTGAAAGACCTGAATGCAGTGAGAACTGTGCACTGTGAGGTTTGGCTTATGAGGGTGAGAAGAACTTTATCAGGACTGTGCCAGAAACAGTTTGTGTGAGAGGCTTGCTGCGCTCTGCCTGCCTGTGTCCTGAGAACCTGTGCAGGGTTGTTTTATGTAAAGATGGATTGGTGTGAGCAGATGGAGATGGCACAGAAAGATCTTTGGGCCAAAACTGCTGTCTGTTCAGCTGCAATTGTTTGAGAGATGACAACCATTGAGATTGGGCCAGCTGGTCTGCATTGGGACAACAGGAAGAATGTGGACTCTTTGAAGTAAGGGGCCTGAATGCTATTTCCTGCTCTTCAACATTGGCTTTGTTCCTTGCCCCCCAAATTAACAAGTTGGTAGCCCACCTGGTACTATGGAATATAACAAATGCAGGAAGAGAGAGTCGTTGGATTTGCAACAGTTTCGTTTTCTGGAAATGGCCATGAGCAGTGTGAAGCAGGTGTGTTGGGTTGCCTGCGTGGAGGCCCGATGGAGCCATGAGGATGAAGCGTGGGTTGCAGTGAATGCCAGGACTGTGGATGGCTGTCAAGGAGAGCTGCCAGCACGGGATGAAGTTATCCAGAACTATGGGGAGCCGAGCTGGAGGGGCTGAATTAGAACTCCAAACACTGGTTAGAGTTGATGGAGTGAGAGAGTTTGATGTTGCCCTATTTGTTTTAAATCTTGTGTTGGTTTAATCTGCTTTTGCTATGCCCAATTCCATCTTTTGCAGTGTAAATGTTCTGTGCCATTACTGTTTTTTTGTTTTGTTTTGTTTCTTTGTTTTGTTTTGTATTACAGCCCAATTAAAGAACTTTGATTATGAGTATCATCAGGATTGATAAAAACTGTGGGGACTTTCAGAGTTGCTATGAATGCATTGCATTTTATATCAAATATGACTATTAGTTTGTGGGGGCCAGGGGCCAATTGTGATGGTTTAATACAGGTGTCCCCCGCAAATGTATGTGTTCTGAATACTTGATCCCTAGCTGATGGCAGTTTTGGAACTGGAACCTTGTTGGAGGTGTGTTGTTGGGGGCGGGCTTATGGGGTTCTAGCCAGCTTCCTCTTGCTGGTGTTTGGCACACCTTCCTGCCGCTGCTTGCAGTGCTGTGGCGGAGGTGATGTCCACCCTGATGCAGAGGACCCAAAGGAAACATCTATAGGTACGCGTGGATTTGCTCTTGTTTTGTGGCTCTGGGTGTTTGAGATTTCTAATGCAAATATGCTGTTCAAATGGTGAAACTTTTCTATCTCTTCAGTTCAATTTCAGAAAAGGTGTCTTAACAGCTCATCACATTGGCAACTCTTGGGCTTTCATTCACACTTAGCACGGTGTTAGACTTGCTCTTCACAACTTGGATTCTGTCACATTCCAGGGCTTAATTTAACATGACTATCTAAAGCTATGACACAACCAGTAACCAACAGGATGGTTGCTAGATAGGCTGGTCCATTTCAGTCAACCCCCATCCACAGTAAGACATCCTTGAAACTCAACAAGGAAATAGAAACAACTTGGCTAAATAACATATATGCTGACTGCTACCTACCTGTAATATACTTGATCCAACGATTACACCTTTCTCCCTGCTCATGCTTAAGTACTGGCCCTTCCCCAGTCCAGCCTAGTTCCCATGATCCAAAG
>PVHP010035651.1:0-18332 GCA_004024765.1 Zapus hudsonius
TTTTTTTTTCCCATGGGTTCAACCTAATTACTACATATGTTTAAATATTAGGTACCACCAAATACTATGAATTTTAACTACTGAGGTCAAAATAAACATAAGCAGGTATTCAAGGTATTTGATAACCATCTAATGTGTCACAAGTTTGTACAAGGAATGTGTATCTATGTCTTGTTCATGACTTTTTGGATGCAAACTTTCCTGTGCTATCTATCCAGTGTCCTTGGTCAGTGCACAGGGCTTGACATTGCCATGTGGATGATTGGTGGGACTGGCTGTGCCTTCATGGTTATTTTCCACATATATCCAACTCCTTTCGAAGTTCTGTAATGGAGAGAACGACTCCAGCAGAGGATTACTTTACCTATATTACATAGGCAATGTCTTTTAACCCTGTGTCCAACTTTCCTTTTCTTAGACTAAACCCCAGCCCTATGTGATGCCTCCCCCACCCCAGCTGCATTATAATGGACATTACACAGAGCCATTTGCTTCTTCCCAAGGTAAAGTACACCACTTCTCATACAAATACTTGCCCAGATATTACCATGAGTGTCTCTATGGCGACCAGAGTTCTTGAGGCCTGGATAGCTTTCAGCTGAAGTCATACCCCAAATTGTTGCCATAATTATAGCTACCCCGGATTCATAGAATAAACTATTACATTCAACTTCTTTCTTGGATGTATGTTGAAAATCAATTTAATTTTTTTGAGGTAGGGTTTCACGGTTGACCTGGAACTCGCTCTGTAGTTCCAGGCTGACTTTGAACTTATAGCAGTGCTCCTCCTAACTCTGCTCCTCCCTCCCACCACCCTGCCAGGACTAAAGGAATGTGGCCCCCACAACCCCTAGCACAAACATGTAATTTTTGATGCTCAGGTAATCCCACAAGTGGCCAGTGGTAACTCCTTAAAGCTGGTTCCTAAGTCCGTAATATTTCTCCACTAGTAATTTTGTTTTATTTGAGATGCAGCCTCAATGTTTAGCCCAGCCCGGCCTTGAATTCATGATTCTCCTGCCTTTGCCTCTAAGCACTGGGATTATTGGCTTTCCACCACCCTTGGTTCCCATCAGCCTTTAGAAGTGCTTGCTTTGTGGCAGATGTCCACGATGTCCAGGTTCATTTTGGTTTTTTGGTTTTCCCTGCCTGGGACCTTTTTTTTTTTTTTTTTTTTAAAGTAGGGTCTCACTCTAGCCTAGGCTTCCCTAGAATTCACTATGTAGTCTCAGGCTGGCCTTGAACTCATGGCAATTCTCCCTCGTGCACCACCACGCCTGGCTGATTTAAAACTCTTGATTGCTTTGGTTTTCATGGGGTAAGTATAGGGAACTGTTGGTAGCAGTACCTGCGAGCTGGGTCTTGAGTATTTGTATAACTTTCCTGTGAACCATGTATCTGGCTGTACTGAGGGCCTAGGAGGCTGATGCAGATGAGTAATTCCATATCTTCACAAACCTGGTATCTGCCGTGGGGATAAGCCAAGTGTTTACAATGTGAACACAGAGAAAACACTATGATTTGCTGAGAGAAGAGCATACGGTGAGTGTGCCATTTGATGGGTGACAGACTCCTCATGCAGGGGCCAGAGGAGACTTTTGCAGACCTTGAAAGAGTAGAGACAGGCCTGTGAGTGCGACTGTTGCTGTGGTTTGGGGACACAGAACGAGGAAGAGGCTGTGGAGCCCTTCGGGAATCAGGTGTGTAGTTCAGAAGGCAGATGGTCACCAGGCATAAAGGTGAGAATGTGACTAGCTGAATCATTTTTGCTCTCCTCTCACTTCAAACGTGGTTTTGACCACGTTTTCTCCTCCTCCCCCCTTTTGTTTACCACATCCCTTCTAAGGGTGCTACCTGTGCTCTTGCTTGTTGGTCACCCTTCCTCCTTCCTCCTGGGGTCCCAGCACTCGTAGGTCCTCCTTACTGTCAGAGTTGAGCATCTCTCTCCCTCCTCCTCTTCCTGTCACTATTGTTTGATGTCCGGAGGGTCTGTCTGCAGTCTTCCTCCTCCTGTTGGTGACTTCCATGGCATCTCACCCACATTCACTTCCCACAAGGGTGACTCAGCCATTTCCCATCCTGTCATCACGCCTATGGTCTGCCTGCCCCCATTTCTTCCTGCTGGACAGGTTGTGACAGCTGAGGGGGACCCGGCCATGGGAGGTCCTTTGTGGCAAATGGTAAGAAGCCACTTAGGAACTGGTGTCAGCTATTAGGACTTGCTAGAAGCTAAATATGAAATTATATCTCACTGCTTTACTCTACAAGCCTGATTTTACTCATTGTTGTGATGAGGTTACTTTCCATATGTGGATTCCAAACTGCATATGATATTTGGCTTTTCTTTTTTCACCCTTGCTATCTGGTCAGTTAAAAATCCCTTTACCCGTAACTTCATATAACCTCGCTTATAACCCCCTCTCCCTGCCTCCAGCTTCTAATCCAGCACAGATCCTTTCCTTTCATATCTGCCACCAGATGCTGCAGTCTGTTCTCTCCAGTTCCCTTGACGCAGGCTGCCAGCTAACCTCCCCAGTGTGCAGGATCATCTGCGCCCGTGTCCCTTGGCCTGCTCTTTTTTAATTTATTTTTTGATATTTATTCATTTTCAAGCAGAAAGATACAGAGAGAGAGAGAGAGGAGAGAGAGAACGTGAGCGCACCAGGGCCACCACCTTGTGTGTCTGACTTATGGTGGGTACTGGGGAATTGAACTCGAGGCCTTAGGCACTGTAGGCAAGTGCCTTAACTGCTGAGCCATCTCTCCAGCCCAGCCTACTCTTTTTTTTAATTTTTAATTTTATTGACAGCTTGTATAATTGTAGACAATACACTATGACAATCCCCTCCCTACCTCTTTCCCTCTCTCAATTAGTCTCTATTGTGTTTCAATATCATCTTTTCCTCCCATTTTAAAGGTCTTATAAAGGTAGTGTTGGGCACTTAGAAATCATGAATATCAAGGCTGTTTTGTGTCTGGAAGTTTGCTTTGTTAAGCAGTTCTACCCTTCCTTTGGCTCTTACAATCTTTCCACCACCTCTTCCTCAATAGACCCTGAGCCTTGGGAGGTGTGGTAGAGATGTCCCAGTGCTGAGCACTCCACTGCCATTTCTTCTCAGCACTATGGTGTCTTTTGAGTTATCCCAGTGGTCACCACCATCTGAAAAGAGAAGCTTCTTAAGCCAAAAGTGAGAGTAGCATTAATAAATGGTTATGCACATTTAAAAAACAGTGTTCATAAAGCAGTTTAGTAGGCATAATAAATGTATTTAGCCAGACAACAGCAACTCAGCCTGCTCTTCTGACCTGAGTCCTCTCCAGCCTGCTCTCTAAGTATGGACCTGGGCTTGGCATGCTGCTCTGTCACCCAGAACACTCTTCTTTCAAGCACCCTCCTATCTTCATGCTGTTCATCCAGGATGAGCTGGGCTCTGCTGTGCTAACAACATTTCAGACTCTCAGTGCCGTTGCTTCTTCCTCAGATTACCTGCCCCTGGTCCCCTGGCAGGTGGGCTCTGGTCTGTGTCAGTGTGCTACAAGGACTTAAACTGGGGGTGCCTCTTCTGTCTGGAATGCTGTTGGCCAGAGGGCATGGTGTAGGGATCGAAAGAGGCTTTTAATCTTGTACTCAATTTCCCTTGACTGTTACTGGTCACTTAATCTGTGCCAGCATATGGGGACAAAGAGGTTAATCCTCTTCCATAACCGCTGAACCGTCTCTTCAGCCCAAGGTTAATCCTCTTCTGAATGCTCTTAGAGGTAGAGAGACCTGGCTGTGGATCGAAGATGCCCCTTCCCCCACCACACCTCTTTTTATAGATTGTTTTTATCATCTCTTCCACAACCTAGCCTAAACTGGATGTGATCCTTTCCCGTCCTGGGCTCCTTGACCTTCCATACCTTATGGGGATGGCTGTGCTTACCTTTCACCTTCTACCTGCCTGGATTCTTTTTACCTCTTCAACTGTTACCCGTAACAGGCCCCCAGGTGACTGATGTTTTGAGAGGTGCTGAAAGGAGCCTGGAGTCAAATATCAGCCTGGTTGAGACAGGATGAGGGCTAGGAGCTCTGAGGATAGAGTAGATACAGGTGGAAAGCACTGTGAGGAGGAAGGAGTGTGCTGGAGGAACGTGCCGCCAGAATAAATGCACCCAGTGGACTTTTCATGTGTCCCTGGGGTGATCAGCTGTCACTTAAGCCATCATGGAGCTTTTGAAGCATTCAAAGAGTGCTTCCAAAGAACCCTGTTCTGAGCAGGGAGGACTGCTGGATTTTTTTTTTTTTAATTTATTGTCCATAATGAGTTACAACATTTAGTGGGCAAACAATGAGTTGTTATCCCCAATTCCCCACTGCCCTCCCCTCCCCCCTCCACTGGATAACCTCCTCCATGGGTCATCTGGATCAGGACTGCTGGATTTTCTTTGAGATGTTAGCAATCACAATTATAAAGCAATTCAGGTGAACTGCAGATTGAAGATACATGGACAGGCACACACCCAGCATTATCAGCTCTGGATCTAAGTTTTGCTGAAATTGGGGACCTGGCAGGGAGCAGCTACAGCTGTCTTAACCTGAATGCTCTTGGTTCCTGGGTGTCTGGTAGGGTTACAACTGCATGGGAGCAGCTCAGACCCTGCTGTGTCAGTGGCCTCTATAGAGGAGTGTCCTTCATTCTGGAAGAACCCTCGGGAACAGTCTACATTTCCAGCCAAGGAAATATTTGTAGGCAGTGCTGGAACTCACTCAGCATTGTCAAGGCTGCACCAGGGGAAAAGGACAGTTTGTGGCTCAGTGCCTTGAGCAGTATCTATGCCTCGAGTCTGGTGAAGCATATGTTTTTAGTTTTCAGACATTCTTTTGTGATACAATTATACTCTTAATATTGTACCTGGATTTGGTTAATCTTTATTGGGAAGCACATCTCTTTAAGACCAAACCACTTCCTCTTATCTATAAGGAAGCTGAGGCTCCCAGGACCACGTGGTGTGGCTGGAGCCATTATTCTAGCAAGAGTTTTCATAGGCTATGTTGACAATGTTATGTAGAGGCAGGGCCTGTTTCAGTGTTTGGTTGGAATCCATCTTAATACATGTGAACAATCTCATCTTAAACCTTTTTTTTCCCTAGATAATCTCTTTGTGCCCAACCAGAATGGATTCTATTGTCACTCCCAGACAAGCTTGGATCGAACCCAGATTGAGTTTAGCGGTCGTATGCGTAACGGCAGTGTCTACAGCGCACACAGTACTAACTCTTTAAACAACCCTCAGCCCTACTTGCAGCCCTCCCCTATGTCCTCCAACCCAAGTATTACTGGAAGCGACATCATGAGACCCGACTACATCCCATCGCATAGGCACAGCGCCCTGATCCCCCCGTCCTACCGGCCCACCCCTGACTACGAGACCGTGATGAAGCACCTGCACCGAGGCCTGGCACATGCCCAGAGGCACAGCCACTCACTGCGGAACCTCAGCATCGGCAGCTCCTACGCCTACAGCCGCCCGGATGCCCTGGTCTACAGCCAGCCTGAAATTCGGGAGCACGCACATCTCACCTCTCCCCAGTCGGCCCACTACCCATTCAACTTGAACTACAGTTTCCACAGCCAGTCTCCTTACCCCTACCCTGCCGAGAGGCGGCCAGTAGTGGGTGCAGTCAGTGTGCCCGAGCTGACCAATGTGCAGCTCCAAGCCCAGGACTACCCAGCTCCAAACATCATGAAAACCCAGGTGTACCGGCCACCCCCACCGTACCCACACCCCAGGCCTGCCAACAGCACCCCAGACCTGTCCCGTCACCTGTACATCAGCAGTAGCAACCCGGATCTCATCACCAGACGCGTCCACCACTCGGTGCAGACCTTCCAGGAGGACAGCCTGCCCGTGGCCCACTCTCTGCAGGAGGTCAGCGAGCCCCTCACCGCCGCCAGGCATGCCCACCTGCAGAAGAGGAACAGCATCGAGATAGCAGGGCTCACACATGGTTTGGAAGGCCTCAAACTTAAGGAGAGGACCATGTCGGCATCCGCAGCAGATGTGACCCCGAGGGCTCTCTCTGCAGGCTCCCAGGCCAGTGTCTTCTCTGACAGAACAAAGCAAGAGGAGACCGACGAGCAGGAAGGTGGTAGTTACGGTCACAAAAAGTCTCTCTCAGACGCCACCATGCTGATCCACAGTAGTGAGGAGGAAGAGGACTGTGATGAGGACAGCAGAGCACAGACCCTCTCCGTGGGGCCCGAGCTGGGCTACCCTTGTGCATCGCTGCCCACAGTCTCTGGCCCTCTGCATATTCTTGAGCCCAAGTCCCATGTCACTGAGCCTGAGAAGAGCCCTGTCCACATGGTTATGGAAGCTCAGCATCTCCGAAGAGATGGGCTGCTGACCCCTTCCATGTCAGAGTCTGACCTCACCACATCAGGGAGGTACCGTGCCCGGAGGGACTCTCTGAAGAAAAGGCCAGTGTCGGACCTCCTGTCTGGGAAGAAGAACATCGTAGAAGGACTTCCACCACTCGGGGTAAGCTGGCCTAGGAGCAGAGGTCCTCAGACACTGACAAAGACCCCTTAACCTGCCTGTTGAACTTCTGTGCTGTCACCTTGCTCTTTAATTCACTCAGTACTTTTTTCTTGTTCTTTTGTTTCACACCCCATCCCCCATTACTCTAGTTTGCCTTCTTTTAGATGTGTGGAAAGCATGTGAGCTGACGAGAGTTTCATTGGTTTTACTAGAGAGAGTAAGTTGGATGCAGTGATAGAAAGCCTGTGGAAAGGAAGGGGAGGAGTGAACGAAATGTCTTAGTAGTATGTCACTAAGGAAAAGGTGAGGATTTCACGACTAGCTGTTTCATTCCTTTGCTGACCACCTGTTAAGTATACTGTGGGGTGGGGCTGGGGCGATGGCTCCTAGGGTAAGAGCACTTGCTGTGCAGGCATGACTGATCCCTAACACCCGTGTGAAAAGCTGAGTATGATTGTGCACACCTGGATCCCTAGTGCTGAGGGGTCAGAGATAGCAGGATTGCTGGCACCTGCTGGTCAGCCAGTGTAACCAAAACCAGAAACAAAAACCAAAAAGATAAACCAGGGAGCTCTGTTTTGAGGAAATAAGGTGGGAGAGAGGACACCAATGCCTTCCTCTGGCTTTTCCATGTGTGCCCACAGGGCACATGCATCTGCATATACCACCTGCACACTCCCCAAATGTGGGAGTGATGAACACCCTAGAACTGCAGTTCTTCAGTTTGCTCAAGTACTTGTCCAAGGCTGTGCTCCTAAGTCTTTATGGAATTCTCAGGGTTAGAGTCTGAATACAGGTTGGATGTCTTGGCTGTGAATCCGAGGACCGGGGAGTGACTCTGGAGTACATTATTACACACAAGACATTAGAGCTCCACTTAAGTAAAGCAAAAATTCAGAGGAAGTCCCTTATGGAAATAGCTCTTCCCTACTCAGCATAATCAAAAGATACGTAGTGAGCCCTTTCTATTTGAGACAAAATGTAAGAGCTCAGTACTGTCTTCTGTAGCTGCCCTTCTCAGAGCAAGTACCATGTGCCGAGCACTTGATCTGCTTTGCTGTATCCAGTGTACAACAAACCTATTGTGCCCTATCACAGAGAAGGAACTAGACTCAGACTGAAAGTGACTTCCTACATCACACAGCTCTTTCGTCTCATATTTATCTCTCTGATAGCCTGTTCTCTTCTCCCCTGTCCTGCCTCAAGATTATTCTGAATGTGCTGATGACTTAACTGAAGCTTTGCTCTTCTTCCCACAAGTGGTTTTTGAGTTGTCAGCCTTTGACTAAGTCTTGGTGGTGTCGTTATGAAATGTTTCCTCCTGAAGTCATCATGTTACACTGTAGACACAGCTCTTCATGGCTCCTTCCTCCTCTCCTTAGACCCTCACCTGAGCCAGGTGTCCTGACAGTGAAAGCTCCTCCCAGACCTGAGGACTTTCTGTCATAGTGTATGAGATTCCCAGAATGCTGCAAACTTGGGTTATAAAGTATGAACTACATCAACATACATAGGCAAGGGGCTAGACGGCTCAGTAGTTAAAGGGACCTGTTTGCAAAGCCTAGTGGCCCAGATTCAAGTCCCAAGCCACCATAAAAGCCAGATGCAAAAAGTGATGTAAGCATCTGTTTATTGCGTGTGTGCGTACACACACACACACACACACACACACACACACACACACACGACATATACATATACCACAGATAAATATAATTTATAAATGTATATAAAGTTATTTGTAAGCTGTTTTGCCTATGTGTGTATATGTATATATAAAACAGCTTACAAATTGCTTGTGTTTTCTTTTAATTTTTAAAAATATTTTTACTTATTTGCACGCAGAGAGAGATAGCAGAGAGACAGACAGAATGGGCACTCCAAGGCCTCTAGCCGCTCTAAATGAACTCCAGATGCGTATGCCACTTTGTGCATCTTGCTTTATGTGGGTACTAGGGAATCAAACCCGGGTCATCAGGCTCTGTAAGCAAGCATCTTAACCGCTGAGCCATTTCTACAGCCCTTCTTTTAATTTTTTAGGGTTTTACTTTTACATTTGTTTTCAGCTTCTTCTGAGGGTACACTTTTACCTGTGTGAGTAGTAAAAAGCAGTGTCTCAGGCAGAGCTGGTTGAGGAGAAGAAAGGCACAGTAGTCTTAGGGTGAAGACTATGTTTGGGTTTCTACAGTAACGCTACCTAAGCCCCCTTGCCAGCTGGATGGGCTCTTCCCTGATATCACAGTAAGAACTGTTATGTGTAACTCAACTACTTTTTCTAAGTGATACTCAGGTTGAATACAACTCAGTTGAACTTCCTGAGAGTTGAAGAGGCCAACCCCTTGCTAAACCCTCTGGCCCCTTCATGGTAACATGGGGTTGTCATTGTTCTCAACAAACACATATGCTGGTGCGCTCTCTCTCTCTCTCTCTCTCTGCTTGAAAATGAATAAATTAAATTAAAAAAAAAAGAAAAACACATATACCAGTGTAAATTAAGGTTAAAGAAGCTAAGTATGTTTCAGTTGGACTCTGTCCGGTTCAGCTTACTCTAAATTTTTTCTCTCAATAACTTTTGACTTACTGTTAAAGTTGTATAAGGGGACTATGCTTTTGGTCCTCTGCATTTTGCGTAGGGATTTTACTTACTCCAAGAACGTATATAACAGCTATCTTCAAGAGGAAAGAGTGTTGGCGAGGGAGATGGTTAAGTTGGCAAAATGCTTGTCTTGAAGGCATGAGGACCCGAGTTCGATCCTCAGTACCATGAAAATGCCAGGTGTGGAGGCGGAGGCAGGCAGAGCCCTGGAGCTCGCTGGTCAGTCAGTCTAGCCTAATTGATGAGTTCCAGGCCAGTGAGACACCCAGTCTCAAACAAGATGGACAGTGTTTCTGTGGATGGTGCCTGATGCTGTCCTCTGTCCCCAACATGCCTGTGCACATACATGCACCCCCTCCCATACAATTAAAACAAAACAGAAAAGAGTAGCAGGCCCTAACAGTGAAAAGCTTTGAGTCTGCGTTTAGATCCTTTACCAGTAGACAGGACCCTTCATGCACCAAACCTCAGGTTCCACATCCATAACCTGGAATAGCCATCTCCTCTGTGGACTTAATTTGTAGCATTAAGTTGCACGTGAGGTTAGGCATCACGAACTACCCTGTGGATCAAACACTTCAGCATAACTGGTTTTAATGTGCGATTTGATTTTTATTACTTTGACACTGCTTCCTTTATAAATGAGGCAGCTGTGTGACCTCGAACAAACTAGTTAGTGTCTCTGTGACTCACTTTTCTCATTTGTGATTGAGATGACTCCAGAGAGTTGCCAAGGGACTAAAATAAGCCCAAGAACGTGGACAGTGCTCGGTCAATATTAACATGTTCCTGTGATGTTGCATCATACTTCCCCCCCCCCAACAAGTGGTTTATCTGAATGTATAAAAATATTCAACAAGCCCCTGGCCTAGGAGGGTGCCCCTCCTGACTCGCCTGCGGCATTCCCCTGGCCGGAGGGAGCCATATCATAACTTTAAACACACCAAATTCCCAAGAAGAGGCCGTCCCCCTGCTGGGCGGGCCATTTGACCTTCATGGCTGCCTTTATCTTCTGTAGTTGTTTGGCAAAATGGGAATCGAGGTGAAAGAAGTTGAGTGTTAAAAACAGGGACTAAATTGCAGACAGGGTGCGCTTTAGTATTCCCACCCCTCTGATTCCACCTCCAGGAACTCGATGGTTATCTCAAAGGCAGACTGGTTTGGGTGCTCATGTATCTACATAAAGATTTGCTCTTTGATGCACTCTAGTCTTGTGCAGTGCTTCTTCTATAATAAATCACTGTGCAGATTATGTGTTTAAAACCTTGGACTTGTCCTCTAAGGGCTAATTAAGGAATGTTCACAGTTAGTTTCAGCTTCTTCAAATTGTGGCTTTTGAGCTGATGTTAAGGCCCGTTATCTAGCGTGTCAGTATGGGACATTGTGAGCCATTTTCAGGTCTAAAGCTCACACTGAGTTTTCAGGATTCTGTGTGCCGGTTGACATCCATCCTCCAGACAGTTTGAGAATATTTGCATTGTGGAAATGGCTAATGCTAGTAGAACCTTTCTCCTTGGGAGCCAGCATGCCCGGTGTCATGCGTGCCTTAGGATCATGACATTGTAGCGATAATCTGTGCGTGTGGAACATCTCCTCTCTCTTTCTGTTCATCCAAGGGTTCAAGGGCAAACGAGACTTGCCTGAAGGGTGAGAGAGGCTTCATTCTACCCATTCCTAGTCTGCGTCACTTTATGGGAGAAACGCGCAATCAAATAGGAATTATGAAATTAAAATTATCCCAGTTAACTTTTTGAGTTAGGTACAATGATATTTTCCATGTATAGTACAGCTTTCACAGCATTTCCCATCTTACTGACATGTTGTTTCTCTGTTTTCACTCCATGATTTTGATCCTGGGGTTGCATGACCTGCTTTAGGCTGGTAAAGCTGATTTCATTTACGAGATAGGACAGAGAAAACCACTTCTGTGAGTACTGAGGCTCCTTGTTCCTCTGGCTCCCCTGGAAGTGTGTAGAGTGTCCACGGGGACTCAGCTCGCCTAAGCTTATTTGTCTAGAGAGGAAAATCCCTCGGCTTCATAACTTTGGGAAACACCTGTTTCAGAAGAATTGTGATGATGCTCTCTTTCTCTTATACCCTGTCTTATTTATTTATTTATTTGGACTGCAGCTGACTTTTCCTGTCATGTTTTGAAATTGGGCAGTTCTGTAAGAGTGCTGCCTGACTGGAGCCTCGCCTCTCATTGCAACAGAGTCTTGTAACCAGTTGAGTTTCAAAACCTTCTATAGGGAGTACTTATCAGAGCTTCGGCCTTGAAAGGAATGTCTTTCTTCTGCAGCCTGTAGAGCAGATGGTGTGGGAAGGAGTCAGATCCCTCCTGCAGTGCCTGGCAAAGGAGAACACTCCCTTTGTTTCGTCTTCAAACCCATCGAAAGCTCTTTTGAAAGGATTGTGTCTGGAAATGTTTATGCTCATATAAATATTTTTGTAGGGAATGAAAAAGACACGAATAGATGCAAAAAAAATTGGTCCCCTTAAGCTGGCTGCCCTCAATGGACTCTCCCTGTCTCGCCTACCTCTGCCCGATGAAGGAAAGGAGGTGTCCACCAGAGCGACAAATGACGAGAGGGTACGTATGTGCGGGGCACATGGCTGCCATGGGAGCTTTGGGCAAAGTGGGCAAGGTGCCTTCATGAAGTCGTAGTGGATTTTCCAGCATAATTTAATGAGTGCTAAGGAATTTCATAATCTGGGTCTCAACTGGAGCAAATGTATGGCTGATGTTTTAATAGATAATTTCAGATTAATTATTTTGTTTCTGAATGGTCTTTTCCTTCTGCCAGCCATTTGGAACAGTCTTGATAAGAGTGTATGTGAGAATACATGGGAAAGAAAGCAGATCCTGATTGCCTTCATTGAGAATTTATCAAACTAAGACGGGCATGCGTTTCCGATAAAGCTGGTCTAGATGGGCTTTCAGTGTCTTATGAATCACTTCTTCACAGATGCTGGCCCTAGTTTCTGCCCTAGGACTTAGGTTCTCCAGGAGAATTCTGACCATGGATTTAAAGTGAACAAATTTAACAAGATTCTTTTTTTTTTTTTTTTTTAATATTCATTTTCAAGAAAGACAGAGAGAGAGAGAGAGAGAGAGAGAGAGAGAACACCAGGGCCACCACCCTGTGGGTCTGTCTGGCTTATGTGGGTCCTGGGGAATTGAACCCAGGGCCTTAGGCACTGGAGGCAAGTGCCATAACCGCTGAGCCATCTCTCCAGCCCTTAACAAGATTCTTGAGGGCATTTTTCAATTTTGAACAGAATTTTGTATGGTGTATCTTCCCAACAAGATCTTTTGCTCTTATTGTTACGACTTGTTAAAATTTTAAGTTTGGTCTCACGTAGAATTTTCTTTGTCCTATAATATAATGCTAGACAATTGCAGAAGCCCAGCTGTAAATGCAGCTGTGACCTGGGGCTGTATTCATTTTCTCCCCCACCTTCTGTTTCAGTGTAAAATTCTGGAACAGCGGTTAGAACAAGGAACAGTCTTCACAGAATATGAAAGAATTCTTAAAAAACGGCTAGTGGATGGAGAGTGCTCAATAGCCCGACTCCCTGAGAACGCAGAGAGAAACCGATTCCAAGATGTGCTTCCCTATGATGACGCACGGGTGGAGTTGGTCCCAACCAAGGAGAACAACACTGGCTATATCAATGCATCACACATTAAGGTGAGAGGAACATCCAGAGTGAAACAGCATGTGCACTTTGGTTTTCACTTGCAGGAATGGTGAGAATTACGTTCATCTCTCTGTACGGAAAACACTTCAATTTTGGTCCATTACCTTATAAGCTGGAACAGTGGTGCTGCATACACAGCCAAAGCCCCAGCTGTCCCCTCCATGTGGGGACCATTCTGGCCAGCACTGCTCCCAGGACCCAGGGCACCACCAAGGAAGCTCGTTCTCCTAAGTGTAAGATGTCCTGTGAGCTAGTCAGCTCTCACACCAGCTGCCGAGTCTGTAAACCCGTGTGTGATTCTATGGAACGACACAGGCCTGGACTTTCTTTTCCTTTCCCAGCACAGATCCTGTGCTAGGTGGACAGTACCATTGAGTTACATCCCCATCCATCCCCGTGTCTGGTCTTTCTGAGGGTAGTCACAAAAATTTTTACTTGGAAATGTGCAATCTGTTCCTCTGTGTGCCCTCGCTGTGGTCACTTTGAATTATTACTTCTTCTCCAAAGAACTTTACCCTGGAAACAGTATAACTGGGGCGATGGCGTACCTATCAAAATGCAGTAGCAGTGATTCACACAGATGGCAGAATAAAGCCAAGCGTTCCCTTCTCCATCTTTGAACGCTTCATGTTTCTTTATTTTGGCAAAGAGAAACCTCACCGCAAGTGAATGGGGAAGTGTCTATAGAAGTTTATTTATTTGCAAGCAGAAAGACATAGAGAAAAGAGACAGATGAAGAATGGACATGCCAGGATGCAGTAAGAGAGCTGGGGTCCATCTAACCCTACCAACCGACTGTAGGCTGATAGCTGAGTTCCTGGCAAGAGAGGAGCCACCACAGTCATATCATGGAGGATCCATATGGAACCCCACAGAGAATGATGGGATGAACAGTAGGACCCACAGCCACAGCCATTCAATCAACACAGGATAAGCCAGTGAGACAGAAACCAATGATTTTTGACACAAAGACCCCTAAGCTCACAACAATAAAGCAGCCTTAATACTCATCCACCACGACTCAGGGAACTGTGTGGACTAGGGGGCGGAAAGATTGTGAGAGCCGTGGTGGAGGAGACTATCCAGAGGCATGGCACCCCTCAGTAACAACATACTAGTGCCAGGAGAACCTGGCTGAATACTAGGCTATCCATGGTCCCCTGTCACAAGGACTGATCCAGACGACCCACGGAGGAGGATATCCAGCTGGTTGGGGAAGGGGGGGAGGGGGAGCATCAGAGAATTGGGGATAACAACTCATTGTTTGCCCACTAAATAATGTAACTCATTATGGACAATAAAAAAAAAAAAAAAAAAAGAATGGACATGCCAGGGCCTCCAGGCCTTACTACAAAAGAACTCCAGATACTTGTACCACATTGTGTGTCTGGTTTTTGAGGAATCGAACTGGGGTCATTAGGCTTTGCAGGCAAAAGCCTTAACCACTAAGCCATCTCTCTAGCCTACTGAATGGCATTTTGATGCTATATGGATATTTCAAAGTCCTCAGCTGCCGTGCGCAAAGAGCTTTGAAAAGAGCATGAGTGTCAGAATTGGGCAGGTGGGTCAACTCTAGGTCTGACTCACTCCAGTGGTGGGACCGTCCCATTGTGAGATTGTATCCACATGCCGCTGCTGAAACGGTGCTCGTGAGTATGTGTAGAGTTGAGGCTGAGAAATGGAGGGTGCGTGGAATAGGGCTTGGCACAAGGTTTGACATGTAATAGGTGCTCAGAAAACCACTGTTGTCAGCGTTTACTAGATGGAACCCAGTTCAGCCCAGGTTTCTTGACTGTAAATCTTGAAGCTGCCTGTCCTGTCAGACAGTCCAGGAGGGCGGAAGCTTGTATCAGGGAGAGTGAGCTTCACTCATGTTCGGGACCAAGTCCATTTTAAGTAGTAGGAGAACGGTTTCTTTAAACATCTGACATTGAAAGCTGTAGAGATGACTCAATGCTTAACAGGGCTTACTTGCAAAGCATGCTGGCCTGGGCTCAATTCCCCATTACCAGATTCACAAAGTGGCTCATGCGTTTGGAGTTTGTTTGTGGGGGCAAGTGGCCCCGGAATGCCTATACTCTCCCTCTCTCTCAAATAAATAAATAAAAATATTTTCTAAAACTCAATACTCAGGAAAATAATCTGACATTGTTAGGTTTTGATCTGTTAATACCTTTTTAACATGTATTGATGAAAGCATGCTACGATGCTAGTGTTAGGATCAGAGAAAGGCCAGCTATTTAATGAGACTTGTTAGATGCCAGTCACCATATGTATCAACTCAGTCCTCACAGCCCTGGAGTGTTTATTCTGTAGCTAAAAACAGATTCAGAGATGAGGAGGTCGCCTAGTCACATGTATGTCATGTGAAGCTGGGCTCGGTGGTGCACACCTTTAGTCCCAGCACTTGAGAGGCAGAGGTCGGAGGATCGTCATGCGTTCTAGTCAACCCTGAGACTCCATAGTGAATTCCAGGTCAGCTTGGGCTAGAGTGAGACCCTGTCTCAAAAAACTCACAGAAAACAAAACAAACAAAAAGCTAGTTGTTCCATGAATTCACAGTACAGTGTTTACCAAGATGTCAACAATTAAATCTGTATAGACAAGGAACAGGTTAAGATATTGGTCTATCCTTATTCTGCTAAATAATCCAGTTCACTTTTTACAGTGATACCATGAACAATGCACAGATACGCACACAGGTTACACACACTAACTTTCTAAACTTTTCTGTTTTTAGGTCTCTGTGAGTGGAATTGAGTGGGATTATATTGCCACACAGGGACCATTACAAAATACCTGTCAGGACTTTTGGCAGATGGTGTGGGAACAGGGAATTGCCATCATAGCCATGGTAACAGCAGAAGAGGTAAGCACTTCCTCCCCTTGATTGGTTTTTCTCAGCCTCCAAACACCTGCTAATGTTCCTTGTGTCCAATCCTGAACTGTGTGAAGAACGCCCAGGGCGTATCTGGGGCTGCTGGTGAATGTACTTGTCTTTTACAGGAGGGTGGCCGGGAGAAGAGCTTTAGGTATTGGCCGAGACTTGGTTCCAGGCACAACACAGTCACCTATGGAAGGTTCAAGATCACGACACGCTTCCGCACGGACTCGGGCTGCTATGCCACCACGGGCTTGAAGATGAAGCACCTTCTCACGGGCCAGGAGAGGACAGTGTGGCATCTCCAGTACACGGACTGGCCCGAGCATGGCTGTCCTGAACACCTCAAGGGCTTTTTGTGTAAGTGCTCTTTGTTCCCAGGACATCATCTTTTCCTTAGATTTCTGAAATGGTTCTTTTCTGTTGTCTCATATAAGCTTTGGACTTGTTTTACTGTTTGGTGGTTGTTGTGGTACCGGGGATTGAACCCAGGACCTTTGTGCATTGTAGCCCATGGACTTGTTTTAAAATTTAAAGAATCTCAATTATTTGGGGAGGCTTACCAGAAGACGTTCTTTCATGTGTTTGGAGATGAGGACAACCTCCCATGTTATTCCCCCCACCGTCAATGCTTTCTGTGAGACAGGACCTCTCATGGCCTGGAGCTCTCTACTTGGCCTAGACTGACCAGCGGGCTCTAGGAATCTGCCTGTGCCTCCCCAGCACTGGGGTGACATGTGCCTGTGCCACCACACCCGCTTTCTCTTCTACACAGTCATATCCCCAGGGCTGGCTTGCTCCTGAGTGGAGTGCTGCAGCTGACTCCCGAGTCTCCTCCATCTTGTGTTGGCCAAGGTGCCCACAGATGCAGCAGGGGTCGGCCCTGGCACCCTGTGCTGGGTCCCCCATTGCACCCCACCCCACTCCGCCCTTTTTTGTTTTTGTTTTCAGGGTAGGGTCTCGCTTTAGGCCCAGGATGACCTGGATTTCACTATGTAGTCTCAGGCTGGCCTCAAACTCATAGTGATCCTCCTACCTCTGCCTCTCGAGTGCTGGGATTGAAGTGTGTGCCACACCACCCGGCCTCCAGTACTTTTTCTTAGTGGAGGATAAGAAGTTTGAGTTTTGGTTTGATCCGCCATCATCCCTGAGTATTGTTGTATTTATTATATTGATGTTTTCCAGCATACCTTGAAGAGATCCAGTCTGTCCGACGCCATACGAATAGTCTAAGTGAACCCAGAAGCCCCACGCCCCCCCTGCTGGTGCACTGCAGTGCTGGGGTAGGAAGGACTGGTGTGGTCATCTTGTCCGAGATCATGATTGCCTGTCTGGAGCACAACGAGGTGAGTGCTTGGGGAGGAGAGGCATGGAGGACCAGTGGCTCGTGGTCACTATTACGGTCACAGACTATTTAGTGTTGCGTACAGAAGACCCTCACATTCGAGACTGTGCCGTCCCACAGTTAATAATAATGTTTAATTTTACTTTACCCTTGAGCTCAGAACTTAGATTTTTCTAGAATATCACTGCACTTCAAGGGTGATTGATGCTGATCCGTGTCACTGAAGTGCTGAGTCTTGGTATCTGAGATAGGAGCACATGTAACTGATTTACAAGTCAGCGAGCGACACCCAGGGCATGTTAACGTCATCTATATGGACATTTAATCTGTAGTTAAAACGGACAAAACTCAGTAGAACAAAAGCAACCATGGGTCACTAGACAAAATGCTAAGAAAGCCGAGCCTGCCCATCTCCTAGAGCAGCAGTGTTTTCGTCCCCTGCGAGTGTGGTCTCCTCACCAGTGTCTTTCCCATGCAGGTGCTGGACGTCCCCAGAGTGCTGGACATGCTGAGGCAGCAGAGAATGATGCTGGTGCAGACACTCAGCCAGTACACGTTTGTGTACCGGGTTCTCATTCAGTTCCTCAAGAGCTCCAGGCTCATCTGAGTGCCCACACGTTTGGGGACCCAACCACGAGAAGTGTTTACAGCTAGCCAAGTGCTTGCAGCTCGCGCTCTCCCTGACAGGACAGGACAGGACAGGACGTGCCATATGAGAGTGGCGCCCACAGGAACTATGCGAAGCGAGGCTGAGGAGGGAGGGCTTGGGGGCCCAGGAGGAGGATGGACTTGGTCAGGGGCACTGCCCTGCTCTGCCCAGCCTCATTTGCAGAACTTGCACATGCTTTGGAAGGGTGTGTTTTCTAGACAATTCTGTTTCCCTGAAGCTATGCTGGGCAGTTCTGGCACATGGATTTCTATATTAAGCTAGTTTTTGATAATGGAATTTCATGACTAAATATTTAGGTGTTTTCTTAGCTATAAACTAGACTTTCTGTGGGATGGTCCGCAGATTGAGTGGTTCTTGTGCAACTTTGTATTTAAAACCGTTCTTATCTTTTGTTACTTAAGGAACAAAGCATCGGGTACTTAATGGTTTATTTACCTAGCCCAAAACTCTAAGGAGAATGTAAAAGTGTTATTTTGAAACATAGAAGGAATTTTTATATTCAGAAAAAATTTTTTATTCTAAAAATTCTATATATTTGTACCTTCTATATTTTCCAAACAAGGGCTCACCTTGTTATGATACAGAAATGAGTCTCTTAATGTAAAGGAAAGTTGGC
>PVHP010035652.1:0-18382 GCA_004024765.1 Zapus hudsonius
TCACTGGGAACCAAAATCTTGGGACCCAAAAGAGAAATTCACTTTACAAGTGAGTTACAAAGAGCTACTAACAATAGAATCTAGCCAATTCAGAAATGTGTATCTTAGTTAACCTATCCTGATCTCACTCTCCGATAGAGATTCTGTTTGTATTTTTCAGAAGGCAGCGAGAGAACTGTGGCTCCTCCAACCCTACCAACCAGCCTCAGGCCGATAGCCGACATCCTGGCAAGAGATGAGCCACCCCAGACCTACTGTGGAGGCTCCATATGGAACCCCACAGAGAATGGTGGGATAAGCAAGAGACCAATAACCAAAGCCAATCAGTCAACTCAGGATAAGCCAGCCAGACAGACACCAATGATTTTCAACACCACCTAAATAAAGCAGAAGTACAGAGGCCCTCTAAGACCTCAACAATAAAGCAGCCTTAATACTCACCCACCATGACTCAGGGAGCTGAGCAGAAGAGGGGCAGAAAGACTGTAAGAGCCATGGTGGAGGAGAATATCCAGAGACATGGCCCCCTCAGTAACAACATACAAAGGGGAGTGGAACCGGGTTGATTCCTAGGCTATCCATAACCTCCTAACCCGTGGACTGATCCAGACTTCCCATGGAGGAGGATATCCAGCTGATTGGGGACAGGGAAGAGGGAATAGGGGAACTGGGGCTACCAACTCATTATTTGCTCATTCAATATATCTAAATATGGATAATAAAAAAAACTATCCTCATCAACACAAAGCTGTTGAAGTTTAATAATAAATTATGATATTTGGAAATTTTATTTTTATAACATTATTTTAATAACTCTCATTCTCTTACACATTTATATGGGTCTGGAGAGTTAGCTCAGTGGAAAGTAGCATGAGAACCTGAGGGGACCTGAGACTCCCCCCGCAGTTGGACTACCCAAGACCCATTTAAACAGATGAGCATGGCAATGCATGTCTGTATGGGGAGCGGAGATCATCACTGAGGTTGTGAAACAGCAAGCTCCAGGAATCACTGAGACACTCACTTAAGAAAACAGGCAGTTGAACAATACAGGCAGAGTATGCTCCTCTGGCAGGTGCACACACACACACACACACACACACACACACACACACACACAATGACATGTGCATCTTCATGAACCCATGCATACACCATACCACACATACTACACACACATGCAAAAAAAATCATTTTGACATAGGCTGACAAACACAGAAAACAAGAATGCTAATTTTCAAGCACACAATTGCCAAGTCCACTGGTTCCTTCGAATTTGTATGCTGTTTAACCCCAAACCTCAATTCTCTTGATTGACTTCTAAGTACTCAGAACTCCCTTGTTCCATTAAATTTTGCTCACTCTGTATAGAACTTGGAAATTCTGAGCACAGTCTGAGATTTAATGCTCAGATCCACACTAAATTAATAGAATGTGCTCCATCATAATAGTCAAATCGAGAAGTAAGCAAGAGACCCAGTCTGGGCTGAAAATTCAGGGCAGCTAATTTGTTGATCGGGCACACAGAACATATCTATTTGAAAAGGCCATGGCACATTAAAACACAACACCAAAAAGCAAATGGATCTGATATTGCAAAGTTAAGAAATCTTTAAAAGTCGAAATGTAGCCATATAAGCAGATATTTTTTCAAGCTTCGCTCTTTGTTCAAGAAACAGCTTGGCGTGTTCTTGAATGCAAGTGAAATTGAACATGGTCAAAACTGCAAGATGTCTGTTTGCGTCACATTAGCTGTACAATCTTCAGCTCTGGCTGTCCTTTTACCCTCTGGAAATGAAAAGGTTGCCTAAAACTAATTCGAAAGTTCTGCATTTTCACTTGCTTAGTGGTTTTGTTTCACCCCTTCCAAGTTCCCAGTTCTCAAAGGCACTCTGCATGCATGTTTGATTCTTTTAACAACTATTATCGAGTGACCACTGTTTTCCAGGAAAACCTCACCTAGAACTGGGAGTACAGGAGCTTAGGAGAAAACACGTACTTGTTTATATAAACCTGGCAGTTTACTGGGAAGGTGGACACTCAAGAGAAGCATGTGGTCTCTTCCAGACAGGGGGGCAGCCCGGAGGCCACCAAGAAGATGTAACTCACAAAGTGAGCAAGAGAAAGAGTTTCCCAGAGGTTCGATGAGGCATGTGGAACAGCCCACGGTGGAGAAGGGCTAGACAAGTTCACAGTGAGGTAAAATAGCTTGGCAGGGACACAGTGGGTAAAAGGAAGGGTGTGAACCTGAGTGGGGCGTTCTCTCTGCATGATCTGGATGTTCGATTTTATCACAAGTGTGCAGGACTCCTAGGAAGCAAGGTGAATGCTCAAGTCAGAATCGCAGCTCCTCCACACTTCACAGCAGAGCACCTTGGCAGTTTCTGTACTTAAGCTATGGTGAGATGAGTGAATTGACACAACAGAATGCACCCAGCACGTGGTCACTACTTTGTCCTCCATGTCATCATCCTCATCCTTTCTGACTTCCCAGTGGGGAATCACTCACAGAGAGGAGGTCCACGCACTGGGCACTGTGTTCTGGGATCAGAGCTCATGGGACAGGTTGGATCTACAGTAAACCTGGGGAATATGGACTTCATGGCCCCAATTTCCTTAAGGGTTTAAAATCCTAGCAGCGCTTGCTTTCCTAGACATCATTGCAAGACAATTGTCCACGCAGGTGAAGGGGGACTTGGGCTTGTGCTAGGAGAGAGGGTAAAGACAGAACAAATTAAGTAAGCCGCTTGTTCTCCCCATGGAAAATAGAGGGCACTTCCCTCCCCTCCTTTGTTTCTGACCACTTACCTTCAATAACTTGTAAGTACTTCCTCATCTCTTTGAAATGCCTACAAATCTTTCTGTAGAACAGATAAGGCTTGTTTATCTTAATCATCCAGAAATGTCTTTCTCAAAAGTCTGGCACCCACCATTTCTTTGAAATGTAAGCGTTGAGTGAGGTAGCATTTCTGTCCTGGGCTTTGAGGGTGAGTGGGAACCTAGCTTCAGGAGACACCCATCTTCAAAGTCACTTGCTGCCACAGAGTAGTTTATTCTTCCTCTGTGTGAGGCTGGTTAGCAAACACAGGCAGTCACCTCAATTATACAGTACACCGAAGGAGGTAGGAAAGTCCTCTTACTTGAGAACTAGTTATTGACTCACTTCAAACACTTGTAGAGAGGCCTGCTTGGATATAAAAAGAATAATGTATGATTCCTTTGTCTTCATAATCTCTTAGCAGATTGCCTATAATACACTGGTTTAAGAATTCAATACTAAAAGTGTTTTCTTTCTATACTAACCTTGTGGAGAGAGTGTCTGTGTTAGAGAGTTTGTTTTTAATTATATTTTCTAAACCAGATGTGATGAAACATGTCCATAATCCCAGCATTTGGGAGGTAGGGGCAGTAGGCTCAAGAGTTCAAGGTTATCCTCGGCTACACAGAAAGTTCAGGTCAGCTTGGACTACAAGAGATACTGTCTCAAAAAAAAAAAAAAAAAAGGAGAAAGAAATCCAAAAGAAAATTTCCTTAATAGCAGAAAACTAGAAAGGGCCTTGTTCCCATCATAGAAACTAAGAAGCGCTGGGTAATCCAGAAAAGTTAATTAATTAACTTTATTTTTTAAATTCTCCAGAGAACAAAGTTAGAGGCTAACCAATCACCATGAACTCTATGAAGCACTGGCACCTCTGAAGAGTGATGCAGGGTAAGCACTTGCCTCTTTGGGACAGATGTCATAAACTGCTAAATTGTTAACTATCCAAAAAAGAATCTGAGAAAACTGCCTGACTCGCAATAAAAGACATGTAAATCAAAAATTATAGATTCCAATGAGGAACATTACAGAAGGCAGTGACCAGAAGAAACATCTCATGTCTATGGGTTGGAAGTATTAATTTGATGATATCTATGCCACCCAAACAGACTTCCAGCTGCAGTTAACTCCCTGTCAATACCTTACTGTATCCATTACAGAAGTAGGAGAAATGATGCTAAGATCATTCGAAACTACACAAGACCCACAAGTAGCCAACGCAATTTTAAGTAGGAAGACAAAAGCTGGAGGTACCACACTAACTTCAAAATATTTTACAAAGCTACAGTAATCAGAACAATGTGGCAGTAGTATAATAAGGACGCATAAACCAATGGAAGAGAACATAGAAATAAGTCCGTGCATCTGTGGTCAAGGAATTGTCAGTGGAAGACATGAGAACACACAACGTGGAAAGGAGAGTTTCTTCTGTAAGCAGTGTTGGGAATACTGGTTATCTATATGCACAAGAATGAGATTGGACCCTCATCTCAAACCACATACTACTAAGCCAACTCAAAGTAGACTAAAGATGTAATTAAACGGAAAATGGGAAACTTTAAAGAACTAGAGGAAAACATGGTGGCAGAGTTTCATGGCATTGCTCTGGGCAATTTTTCAAAATGAACACTGAATGAGTAGAATCCTAAAAAATAGAGCCTGGCCCAAGTCTAAGCTCTAAGCTACTTATGTATATGGTCATGTATATGATGGCTGAACTACTGATGTATATCATTATGTATATGGTTGCTAAGCTACTGATGCATATGTTCTCTCTCCCCAGAAAGGCCAGACCTTTTTAGTGTTTCATAAACTGACCCTGTGCAGAAGTTGACTGCACAGGCCATGTTTGGGAGGATTCCTATAATTCCAGCCTGGGAAGGTGGAGACAATAGGATCACAAGGTTCAGACCTAACAAAATGGTTATAAATACAGACCAGCCACGTGTGACAGTGGCCACAGTCCGCCCTTCACATACCCACACAGACCAGTGAGAAGACACCATTTGCTTGTCAGCCTCCGTGGGGATGCTGGATTGCTGTCCAGCTGGTTTGCTATCGGTGCACTTAGGAAGCAGGTTCCTTTTTCATCAAATATTTATTGAATTCAGAAATGGGATCTCACATAGAAGTTAAGAAAGTGAGTGTGAAATAAGAACTTTATGTCATTCTTTTCTCAAGGAACACAAGGCAAATGGTTTTGCCCCAAAAGTTGCAAAGCTTACGGAATTTTTCAAAATCTAAACAACCATTTCATGACTACAAAATAGAGCCTATTACTATCAAAAGCAGACAACACTAAGACGTTGAAGAACATAAGAAGTAAGAATTACACCATTGAGGTACACATTTTCACAGACTTTTAAAACAGTCACAACTCTGGCCTTCTGGCATATGGGAAGTGACAACATTCAATAATCAGGACTCCTCACAGTGTCACTGTGGAGGACTGTGGGGTCAAGAAGCCAAATGGCACCCGGGAGGCCCTTCAGATATACAGATATATGTGTTGTGTAGCAGATTTCCTCGGAATTGAAGAGAGAAAGGAGGCTCAGGGGATTCAGGAAGTCATGTTAGCTAGAAACAAACATCCCTTCCTGGGAGGGCGGTGAAGGAAGGAAATTGCAGAGACTCAGGAAGTCAACAAGTCTGGGAAAAAGTTGCCAGAGCCCACCCTAAGGCTCTCTAAGGGGAAAGAACTGCTTGCAGGGGAGAGACTGTGATGGAGCTGCCTGCAAGAGGTTCAGTGCGCTCCAGGGATGCGGCTCACGTGAGGGTCAGAGCCTATGCTGAGTGGGGCTTTCTGCTGATGCTGCCTTTGAGTTGAAGCAGCCACGGGGAGGTCGCCACCCAGGATGGGATGAAGCTTCTCATGGTGAAGCTGTGTTTGAGTCATCTCTGGCTCCTGGAAGCAACCCCTCACCCTGCTCTGTAAGTAACCCCAATAAACTCAGTGGTTCACCAAACTGGTTTTGATGTAATCATCCTTTGGGCTGTCATTTGTGCCCTATCTGGGAGAAGGTGTGTGTTTTTGTGTCACCCCAGGAAAAGTTTTTCATGCAACAATAGGTCCCAAGTGCTAGCGTTACATTTGATTACTTTCTGGAAACATTTTACTGATGAAGTATTGAGGTTGGAAGTCTGCCTCGGTTGTGGGCAACTTGTTTAAACATGAAAAATAAGTGATAATAATTGAAATGCTACATACCAGCCATTCCTCCTAATATAGTCCAATTATTATTTCATGTTACTCTGCTGTTATGCCCATTTTATGGATTGCAGACATGGACCTTGAGTTTAAATAATTAACAGCCAAGTAGCCTGTATTCTTTACAAAGACATCATGGGCCAGAGCTTCTGCTCTTAATTACTGCGACACATGTCTGTATGATGAAGACAAGGCTGTGTAAAGACCCTTCAAGATGGAACCTAAGTGGAAAATGAGCCTTAGGCATGTGACAAGGATGAGGAAAAGCTATACAAGGCAGACCCTACCAATGCAAAGGACCCGAGGTGGAAAATGTGGCATGTTCTCAGATCAAAACTAAAAGAACACCACTGTAGGAAGCTGAGTCAGCCCAGGAAGAAGGTGACATGCTATGAGGTTGGGAAGGAACAGGAACAAGGCATAGACACCAGGAAATGCAATCCAGGTCTAAAGGGAAAGTTCCCAACATTCCAAAGCCCAGTTCTTGGTCTTGGCCTCCTAGCACATCAGAGATGCTACGCTGAAGCCCTTGCTCTGAGAGATCTGATCTATGGACTCACCTTTCCTCACAGTCAGTGTGTTGAGCAAGGAGGCAGGAGTCTGGAGCTAATCTGACCTCCAACAAAAACATACCACAGGCTTCCACCTTATGCCTAAAACCCAGGGACAAAGTCTTTACTAGGCCTGAAATGGGTAAGGATCTTACATCCCACGAAACTCTTGAGACTTTTTTCCCAAAAAAATGGAAGATCTTTAATACCTCATTTTCCTTAGCCCAAACATGTATTTAAAAACGAAACAAAACAAAACAAGCTATCTTCTATAGAGGCAACCTGGAGACCCATGTCTCTTCCCCCAGCAAAGGACCTTGAAATTGTCTCACAGCTAAATGCTAAATTTACACTTGTTCTAGTCTGTCTCATAGCTTTCCATAAATTCAGAGATGACCACAGACACTGTGGGGAGGGAACTAGACTCCCCATTCCCACCCCTGGTTTTTCAAAACTATTAATAAGCTCATTTTCCTTTTCCATTTCCATTTCCTAATGTGTTTGTAACACAGAGAAACTGAGGCAGCAGGTTTATGGACCTGGTGTCCAGCAGCACAGTTAGTCACAGCCAAGTTCTGTCTACTCATCCAGGCAGCAGAATGAAAGCAAGAAATCCTCACAAGTTGGCAGAGAAAGGCTAGAAATCGCCAGCTGAGGCTAACTAAAACTGACCACTAACACAGAGACACTCCAGAGCTTCTGAAGGCCACCAGTGGCTCATTGTAATACTGAACCTCTGGGTGGAGATTTAAAATGCTAATGAGACATAGGATGCAGGAAGCTGGGTGAAGAACTACTTTTCTCCCCATGAGTTGGGGCTTACTATTAATCACCACCTTTTTTTCAAAAAGTGATATTAAGTCATCTTTCATTTTCTGAAAACCATTTTTGCTTATAAAGTTCTTGTCTTTGTGACTGCAATAGAATCACTTCTCTTGGAATCCAGGTTTTAAAACATGTGGAACTGTGACCTTACATGTCATCCCACTCCAATCTCTGGCATTTCTGTGTGTGTGTTCAGGTATTCCTCTCGCCACTGCCCCCAGCAACCCTCCTCCCTGTAATTCCACACAGGGCCTGTCCACATCTCCCTCCCTGGGCCAGCGCTGTCTCCAGGGGGCTCTCGGCTCTGAAGCTTCTTCTTGACTCTCAAGACAATTCTTTCATTTTATGACAAACTCCACCTTAGATTTCTCTTTGTAGTTCTGGTTTTCCTTTCCCTTGGGATTTAATTTTTCCCCTGTCATAACTCAAGTTTCTCTAAAGTATTGACAAAAATAAGTGAGATATCAATTTCAAGGTTTTGTTTTTACATCTTATGAGAACTTTCAGATACATTAGCAGACTGTGGGTAAATGAAGAACCTTCAAGGAATTTCTGGTATCCCTGAGTAAAAAATAATGAAACCAAAGGACAACTCAGAGTGAAGAGAAAGTTGATCTTGAGTCTCTGCTGGGATTGGTGAGATTAATTGGGCTGTGTCAGAATGAAAAGAGCCCTTAAGTATTCTTGCTTTTGTTAAGAGGAAGAAAATTGCTTTCCACTTGTTTTCTACAAAATCACTGAGTATACCAACATTTTTACTCCTTCATCACACTTTGGATAAAAATCATAGATTTCATTTTTTAAAAATTCCCAATGAGTTCCTTTTCTCCACTGTCTTTGTTTCAATTCCTAATGATTTTGCAAAGACTTCTTGGACTCAATAAGTATATCTGCCTCATCAAATAAAAAAATAAATAAATAAAATGTAGCCACTACATAAAAATGTAGTGTTTATTTTTTAGCTCTAATCAAGAACCCTCATTTATCAGTCCTGGTACAAGGAATTAAAAACACAAAAGGTATTAAGATATAGATGGTGCTCCTAGAAGATCATTGTAAGCTATGAAAAAACAAACATGCAAAGGAGAAATTAAAGGGGAAAGCTTTGGTGTGTAGAGAAGGGGAAAGTCGGATGAAGAAATGGGAAGTCATGAAGTCGGCTCTTCAAGCTCATAGAGGCTCTCTTGGGAATACAGGGGCAGTGCAGGGCAGCTTGGCACCAGGTTAATACAGTAGCATTCATTTATTTTAAATGCTAAGAATGTAGTTTAGGTGCTGTCTGAGTAAAGGATGAACAAATGCTTTCTGCATGAGTCTCTGTGTCAACCCCAGATAGGAATATGACCCCCCAGCCCTCCCTGACCATTCCCACATCCATTACTGTACATGTAAGACTTTCCCAAACCTACTATACCATAAAGCAACAGACAAACTTTCTCAGATTAGCCTCGGTTTAATTCATTATTCATTTACTGAAACTATACAAGTTTCTTTAACTCACCCCGATAGCTGCTAAGATCGGAGCCTGGTAAATCCATCTATCTCCAGCACTCAGTTCCCAGCATCTGAGACACGAAAAAGAACTTTCATGAATAAACTTGGCATCATAAATGGATCATGAGAATAAAGGTAGCATGTTGAGCACCAAAACTCAACTCTCAACCTCTGATTAAGAAATAAATAACAATGAAAGAACTCTTATTCTAAAATAGCTAAGCCAGTTTGTTTTGAAGATTTTATCCATTACTTATTTTTATTCCACATATTTGAGAAATTAGACTTCACTGATTCGCATGTAGAGAGCCGATCTTGATGCTGATCTCAGAGCACCATTGTTTTGAGACAGCAACATGGGGAAAATAACTCTGGAAAATAGATTAGCACATTAAACAACCCATGCTAAATGATTTACCAGTATTTTGAAAAGACACTTTCTGATGTACTCTTCTTGAAAATAGCACAAGAATAAGACACTAATGTAGTTATCTGAAGGAGAATACCTCTCAATGTTTAACTTTCTTCTGAAACAAATTCATATTTCTAATGTATTATGGAATTAAACCAGTTTTTAACATGTGTTACATGCCCTGATATCCGTACAATTAAATAGCCCTTATGAAAATGGAGTAGCATAGATCTTGATGAACTACATTTATAATAAACAGAGTCAAAAACTTTGTTTCTACAGCAACAAAAAAAAATAGTCCTCTATGGTGCAATTAGCACTTTGCTTTTCTTAGCATCAAAAAGAGACATAATAACTAAAAGTTGTTGGCAAAGTTCTCTCTCCTGCAGAAGTTATAACTCCATTTCCTAAGTCCACAATAACACTGACAGCAGCACAAATCATTCTTATTCATAATAGTAAATTACTTATTTTTTCATTTGTGTAAGTTACTTTTTAAACATTCTTTTAAAAAATATTTACTTATTTGCAAGCAGAGAGATAGAGAGAAGAGAGACAAACAGAGAAAGAATGGGTGTACCAGGGCTTCCAGCCACTGCAAACAAACTCCAGACATATGTGCCACCTTCTGCATCTGGCTTTTAGTGGGCACTGAGGAATCAAACCTGGGTTGTTAGGCCTTGCAGGCAAGAGCCTTAACAGCTGAGCCATCTCTCCAGTCCTGTAAATTACTTTTTAAAAAACTATTTGAGAGAGAGAGTGCACCAGGGCCTCTTGCCACACAAAGGAACTCCAGATACATGCACCACTTTGTGCATATGGCATTATGTGGGTACTGGGAAATGGAATCCAGGCTGTCAGGCTTTGTAAGGAAGTGCCTTTAACCACTGAGCAATCTTTCTATCCCAAATATGACTTTTCACATGGAAATAAATATTAGCTGTCTTCAGTGGAATGTAATTCATTAGCGTCCTACTGAATGTTGACTTCTTTCTATATTTATAAAATTTTCAGTATTATATTTCTTATATCTAATATGTAGATTTTTTTATTTCTTCTACCTATTTGTTACATTTATTTTCTGATTCCTAAATAGAATGTAAGTACTACAAGGGCAGAGATCTGTGTCTCTGTGCGTGTATTTGTGTGTGTATTTGTGTGTGTGTGTGTGTGTGTGTGTGTGTATGTGTGGTGTTGTAAGGTACTGCAAGTTCATAACCCCCTATCCTATAAACAGATCCAGTTTGCACACTGAGGAGGGACCCCAGTGGGTAGGAGAGAGAGAGGAGGGAAACGGGGACACCTTCACAAGATTTGCTCATATAATGTATATACTTATTCATAATAAAGAGATTTTTTTAAAGCAAGAAAAAAACCCTTAACTTCAATGAGCTTGGGGGTGAAAGTTTCAAATCTGTTCTTTGATAAAACAGAGGCAACTGAAATTTTAGATTTGTTTAAGAAAACACTATAAATCCTTATTTTAATTGATTTTTCATTGCAGCCCAGAACCTAACCCTCTGTTCAGATGTTTTTAAGGAGATTTTGTTACTCTGGGAAATTCAATTCTGAATGGTAGAGTAGCAGACACAAGTCTGACCAGAAAGTAGAATTCCCTATACCGGGGTGGTGGAAACATGTACCATTGTGCCTGACAGGTCCACTGGCCTGGATTCTCCTAAAATCACATTCTCTCCATAACACACTCAGAAGGGTAGATGAGGCAGGAGGCCCTGGGCCCAAAACCTGTGGAAGTACTGAGAACGGTAGAGAACATCTTTGTGCACACCCAACTTTTCCTTCTGAATGGTGGAACAGAAGTATACCAAAGAAGTACAGGTACCCACATTCACTGGCATTTCTCAGCTCCTTTAATGGGCAAGAAGAAAGTATATAAAATGTTCTATAAGTATTGACATCTTTGCTTATCAGAAAGAATGAAAAAAATTTCAACTTTTACTATTTGACTATCTTAGCCTACCAAATGCTAATGAGGGATAGAAATTTCGGATGGGAAGAGACTTCTTTTGTATTTCCAATAGAGTTCTGGGAATCTTCTGAAAGTGAGTCTCATCTGCTTATTTCTAAATAGCCAAGATGCAGAGAAAAATCAAGAGTTCTAGCTTTGATCAGAACTGCAGAGAGAGCTTAGCAATAAAATGCTTCCTAGCATAAGGACCTGGGTCCAGTCCTTAGCACCACACAAGAGGGCAGGATCAGAAGAAGTTGAGTCACAAGTGTAAGTTTCACCAGAACTTCGTGATTTGGAACTGTAAATAGGTCAGATTCCACCCAAAACACCCACAAGAACTTCCAGTCTATGGAAAAAAAATGAAACTTCCTGAGAAATTTAATCATACAGCTTTTAAATTGTACAACATAAGTGGCAATGAAGTATAATTTTATATGCAAAGTAACATAAAATGTCCCCTTCAACCCAGAGAAGGACACTTGTAGAATTCAAGATTTTATACTGAGCAAAGAAGGAGAGTGAACAATCTTGCACAGTGGAGCTACATAATCCAATATATTTAATTTTTACATTCATTAATTCAACTGTTAAAGCAATAATCAGTAATATGTATTTTTCAATATATGATTTGCTCAAAAGATTCTTTGCCTCAGAAATAAAAAAAAAATTGATGAAAAGGTTTGTGATTGATAATGCTTGAAGATTTAGTATATGTGCTGCCGAAGCGAGCACAATGCTTAAAGATTTAGTACAAACACTCTAAGAAAATGAGAGAACACAGAAAGCTAATTATCTAACTCAATATAAATGCATTGCATTGTTAATATCTTGCTGTCTTCTCTGAGCTCAAGGCCCGACATATGTATTAAATGCATGAACCAGTGAGTCAAAATTCTGCTCCAGCCTGGATCTAAGCTGTCAGAGTATGTCTAAATACCTTTGGGTCTCTCTTTATCTTTAGAATGAAAGGATTGGACCAGAAGATGCTGGAGATCCTACCATCTATAGAACTCTCAATTTAGATGACACAGTTCCCTATCTTGGAATACATTGAATATGATCAATGTAGCAATAATTAATGACTACTTACACCTCAACCTCCCTCCCCTGGAAATTAAATAGCAGCTGCAGCAAGTTATTTCATTGTGTGCAAAGCAATAATGACAACAATGTAGGTAACTTCGATCCAATTTATCAACTATAAACCTCCAGAAATAGTAAGAGCAAGTGAGGAATGTAAATGACCTGAGGCTGGAGAATTTAGGGAATCTGATGAATGGGAACTGGGAGGAGAGTGTTGGATCGAATTTCACCTCAGTGTGCCTCTAGAGCACCCAGTCTTTTAGGCACAATGAGTGGAGGGTGTGTGTGTGTGTGTGTGTGTATGTGTGTGTGTGTGCATGCACATGTGTGGAGGTCAGAGGACTACCTCAGAGTATCCGTCCTCTCCTTCCACTTCATGTCTCCTTGTTCCCTGCTTTAAAGGCCAAGACAGTGGCCTCACAAGCTCCAAGATTCTCCTGACTCCTCTTTGCATGTTGGGATTACAGACGTGTGCACTCCATGTGCCTGACTTTACATGGGTTCTAGGGATATGAGCTCTGGTTGTCAGGCTCACAGCAATCCTTGATAACCATTGAAATATCGCCCCTAGCCCAAATGACAGGTTTGCAATAGTTAGGTGGTCAGGCGATGACTTTTTTTTTTCAGTCCCCACTGACAAACTAATTTCCGAAGGAAATATTTAGCAATTCAAAAACAAAAAACATACTACTTAAATCAAAGAAAGGCTTTTGAGGAGCTAACAAAAAGAGGACTCGTGAAATTCATATCGTCATACAATGCTGAACTGTACTCCATTAATATAGTCTCTGTGTTATTAGAAGAACACATGTGAGACGCATGATGAGCAGAGAGGAGACAGAAAACATCTCTGATAGGAAGTACTCAGTATTCTTGAGTTCTTCATTTCATGAAACTCATTCTCATATATTCTTATTCAAAGAATGAAAATAAATCCCAGACCTCTTTAGCAGTTAATAGGGAAAGTACAGCTATTGTCAGTGTGCTTTCCCTATGCCTCTGTGAAACAGCAAGTCTGCGTCACTGACCCAAGGCCCTTCCACTATGGCTCCCTGTGATGGTTTGTATTGACTGTCAATTAGACAAAGAACCTAGAATGACCTGTGAGGGATTATTTGATTAGGTTAATTGAGAGAGCTGCAGTTCCCTGGCTGGGATCTTGTAGAGAGAAGAGAGCTGGCTGAGCAGTACTCATTCATGGTTCTGCTCTTCTTCCTCTCTGTGAACTGAATGTGAAGAGTTGCCTCCAGCTCCTGCCACCATGCCTACCTGACCACGAGGGACTGGAGTCTGGAACTGTACAATGAAACAAACTCTTCCTCCCTTAAACCGAATCGCGTTAGGTGTGTTTTTTTCTCAACAATGAGAAGGTAACTTTTAGAGTCCCTTTGTGAAACCTCATTGCTTTATCTCTGGCCTTCATACCCATACCTTATCCACCATGGCAGTGGGGAAAGTAATATGACAGTGAAAGAAACAGTATGAACACTGTCTGAGGTAGTGTGGTCCCTCCACCTGCTCACACCATATCTAAGCATTACTCCCTCACCAGTCTCTGTCCCCTTTGCTTCTCACAGTGTTTTAAACTGGTTTCATTTGGTATCTTAATCTGTTCCATGAGCCTTTCTGTTCTATGACATTGAACTAGACAATTGCTGGTAACACACTGAAGTGCATTGCATCCGGGCAAATTCCACATGGTATCCTAATGGACAAAGGCATCTAACCGAGAAGTCAGTGTGCTTTCCAATCGGGATGCTGAAGTCTGCAGCAAACTTGGGTTCTGTTTTCACTTACCTGGCATCTGCCAGAGCAGCACGCGCTACCGCCCAGGCCACAACAAATACTGCTGGAAACCCTATAATGGGAAAAAGATATAGAAACCATATTTATCTTAAGATAGAGGGCAAGAAATGGGAGCAGGAAAGAGGAGAAGAAGAGGATAACACGAGGAGAATATACTATTAGCAGTTCAAAGGAAAAAATGGACCCACAAACTTGATATGTGAATAAGTTCACCTAATTTCATCTTGTCAATACATTGGCATTATAAAAAATCATATGCAAGAATTTATATGGAGCAATGCATTAGGAGACTGAAAGATTGACTGGGTGATTTTTTCATTATGTAACCCTTATGAATGAGGTTAAATAAAGGAACTACAGAGATTATAATTAAAACACTACCACAGAGACTGACTAATGCATTCTTTAAAAATGACCAATTGAATACCAATAGCTCCATTGAGGAGAACCCTCAGTGGAATGGGGGCAGGGAAAACAGGATAACATGGGGGGAATGGGAACAAAACATGATTTGTTCATATAGTGCTGCACATAATTAATAAAAAATAAATAAAAATTACCAAAGTTAGGAATGACTAACAGAAAACATTTTCATATATTTTGGCACATTTTTATCAAGCACAATATTAAATTCTTTATTTAAAAAACGCACATGTGGGCAAAGGTTAGAGAGATGGTTCAGTGTTTTGCAGTGCTTTCTGGCAAACAAAAATACCTGCAGCGCCTGAGTTTGAGGCCCTAGGACCCACATAAACAGCTGGGCATGGCTATGCATGTCTGTCACCCCAGTTCTGTGGACAGCAGAGATCAGAGAATCACTGGGTTCATGCAAAAGGCTAACTCTGGAATGAGAGCGAGCCTCTATCTCAAGAAAACACATGAATAAGTGATTGGGGGACACGGTGAGGTTCTCAGCCTCTGCACATATGTGTACAGGACACACACACATGCATACACATTTGCATATGCCACACACCACACCCACACACTATAAACACACACATTCACACCAAAAAAACCACATTTGTGATATTTTATTTATTTACAGAGAGAAAGGGGGAGAGAGAGAGAGAGAGAGAGAGAGAGAGAAGGGGCATGCCCTCTAGTCACTGCAAACAAACTCCAGATACATGAGTCACTGTGCATCTGACTTTACAAAGGTACAGAGGAATTGAACCCAGTGCCTTAAAACAATGAACAAGTAGGTAATATTTCTGTTTTCTTAAAATGTATATTGCAGGTACTTTAGTTGCAGGATACTGAGAAATCAAGCTGGAACTGGGATGGAAGGTTTCTCCCTGCTGGCTAACTGCCATGTGTTGGAAAGTGCTATGTATCCTGCTGGAGGAGAAAAGTCATCAATGGCTGAGCCAGCACTGGACCCTGTGAACTACACAACTGGCCAGCCAGGCATGATGTGCCCGCTGGTGCCATAGTGGTATGTCGGTTATGGGGGTAACCAACTGCTTTCTACTAGAGGGAATTAATGCCTGGTACTGAAAAGCTAGGCAAAACACCACAGCTTAGAGATGATAGCCCTGGGGAGTGGGGGAGCTATTACCATTCTTTGACTAAATGAATATATTGTGTCCATCACATTGTCCTTTAAATGTTTTTGTTTATGCCCATATATTAGTGTTGCTCTCACTTTTAGTCAGAGAAGTTTTTTTTGAGACCCAAAACGCCTCAAGGTGCTGAGAAGTGACAATTGAGTGTTCTGTGCTGGATAAGACATCTCTTGTACACCTCTAGAACTCAGAAAACTTGACAAGGAGGTAATGGGAATATTACATAATGTTAATATTAATATTAAAGCAGAATATCAATGTTGCTTTCATCGTTGGCCAGAGAAGCATCTTTACAGAAATGTCTTTGAAGACTAAAACTTGTCAAAGTGCTGAGAGGCTGTTGAGAACTCAGCGACAAACACCCTCTAAGATGCAGAGAACATCTGGGAAAAGGGAGCAGAAAGAATGTAAGAGCCGGAAGGTAAGGAGGAGTGTGTGGGGGCATGAAGTGTATTCAGGGGCCTCAGGGAAGTGGTCAGCTCTTGCTGCCTCCACAATCCCTGCACAATACTGCATCCATGAACATTTTCACATGGATAATGGAAGAGGGCTGAAAGAAAGAGACATCAAAATAGAAGCACCAGTTAGAAAAAAATATGGGATTTAGTGGAACTGCAGAGGGCTGAGACAAAAAATGGAATTTTGACCTGATTACAGTATGACTCAATCTCCAGTGATGTCATCTATTAAGCAAGCTACACTGGGAACAAATTTCCAACATATGAACCTTTAGGGGCAAGCCAGTGCCAAGCCCTAGGGATCCTCCATGTAAGAAGCATGGGGTCTGATGCTTTAGGTGGCTTTGTTTTTCTGTTTCCCTGTGTGACTCATATGTATTATATTAAAATTTTAATTTATAAATATTTTCTTCACAAAACTTAAAACATAGCTTATGAAAATAACTCAATTTTTAGTAACAGGCACTTATTTTCCATTGAAAATTAAAAATAATATTTAAATTCCAAATATTTGATCTCCTACTTATATGTTCTGTATTACACATTAATATGATGCTATGATGGGGGACTAAAAGACATCCTTAAGAAGACCCAGTATGGCGTCTGATGCCTCCAGGGTTGTTTACGTATTAGTCTTGTAAATAAAGGTCTGCTAAGAGGATGAGAAAAGAAATTTCATTAAGACATGGGTCATGATATTTGATATAATTCTCATCTAAAATATACTGACATCTCCAGCATGATTAACCAATATTTATAAAACACAACTCAGGAAATTGCCTGGTAGGAGATTATGAAGGAATGAGATGATATAGATCTGAACATGATATGATGTGAAAATATCTGAGGGATGAATCCCATGTCAGTAGGTTTATGAGAGAAGAGAGCATTATAAAGTGATTTTGGCGTTTGGCTCACTCTCTTGCTTCCTCTCTTACACAGACAGGCACACTCTGAATATGATGCCACCTGCCATAGAGCTGGTACAAAGCCCATGCTCTCACACTTCCACAATTGTAAGGTACACAATCTCTGTTTTCACATTCTCCAGTTATTGTGTTACAGCCACACAAAATGGACTAAGATGCAGTTTAACATGTTCGTTTATAGGTAAATTATATTTACTGCCAAGTGAGTGATCAAAACCATTTGCTTCATTGAGATTGTATAATGAAGTATAGTGCTCTCTGATGATTTTCAGAAAACACAGAAGGTGAAAACTGTCTAGATGAAAACATGGCAAAGTGAACATGGCCATATGGAATTTGGGGGAGAGGTCCTTTTATATGTTAGTGTGCAGACACCGGCATCTCATCTGACAACTGGAAATTAGAGGCACCACAGTCAATAATAATGAAAACTACAATTAAAACCCTCAATATGCAAAAATAAAAACATGCAAATATATACTTATGAAAGAATAAATGGAATTCAGAGTAAAGTGTCTTATTTACAGAAGAACTGAGACAAGAATAGAGACATTTAAGTATGTGTCTAGTTGATAGAAAAAAGCCATTAATTGCATTTATTTCTCTACACATCTTATTTAGTGATTAAAATATGAATAAAAAGTAATCATTTTAAATGTTTGCCTCCAATTTAGTGAAGGTCAGAGAGCATATTTTTCTTCAGATTTTTTTTTCTTTCCAGTGTATTGTCATTAAAATCAATATAAAATGTAACCCAGTATCACTACAGTATGAGTAGCAGAGTTCTGGGTAGTTCTATGTAGCTGAAGCAAGTTTAAAGGTATAATTGGGCCCAAATGAGTGATAAAAAGAAACCAACCAAGTTATGTTTTTCAATGAAATACTAAATAATATCATTAGGAGAAAATATAAAATTGGGCTCACTATGAATTATTTTCACAAGTGTTGCAGTCAGCTTTCTAGTTGCTGCGCAGAAAGAACCCAAACAAAAGTGGCTTGTGGAGGAATGGGTTTATTTGGCTTACGGACTCGAGGGGAGACTACATTCTGGCAGGGACGACGATGGCATGAGCAGAGGGCTGGACATCACCTCTGCCACAGCACTGCAAACAGCGGCAGGAAGGTGTGCCAAACACTGGCAAGGGGAAGCTGGCTTATAACCCCATAAGCCCGCCCCTGACAACACAGCTCCATCGAGGTTGCAAAACCCAAACTGCCATCAGCTGAGGATTGATCTATCAGAACACATTCAATTGTT
>PVHP010035653.1:0-12171 GCA_004024765.1 Zapus hudsonius
TTATAAGTAAACTTTTGAATTCTTCATCTGGTATTTTGCTGTTCTAATTTCAGTAGTTAAGCAGTTATGGCCTTTTGGAAAAGTCATGTTGCCTTGCATCTCATGGTATTTCAGTGTTGCAATTTGCACATCTCTTGGGTATCTTCTCCTATTTTCTTTGGGGAGCTTCTTAGAGAGCAGTGCACTCTTTTTTTTGTAAGAAACATTTTTTTTTATTTGCAAGGAGAGAGAGAGAGAGAGAGAGAGAGAGACTATGAATGGGCACACCAAGGCCTCCAGCCACTGCAAAGAACTCTAGATGCATGCACCACTCTGTGCATCTGGCTTCATGTGAGTACTGGGGAATCGAATCCAGGTGACTAGGCTTTGCAGGTAAGTGCCTTAACCACTTAGCCATCTCTCCAGGCTTGATCCTCAGCTTCAGTTTTGGATGAAGCCTTTGCTTCCCTCCCTCTTGGAGAGCTGTGCAGCTGCAGGTGCATAAGGCGTGTTTCATTTTGTTGGCTTGGAAGAAACTGGGAGAAGTGTTCCAGGAGATTTTTAGGTCTCCACTTGGGAAATGAGACATAGGGTTCCTTACACAAGAGAGAGAGGTTCTGTCATTTCCTTTCCACAGGGCTCAGCCCTCCGGTGGTGGAGCAGGGCCCCTTCTAGGAAGCCTATTCCATCTTCGGACGCTTTTCTGATTACCATCTGATGTAGGGACAGAATAATAGGAAAATATGCAAAAGAATGCAAGAACGTATTTCCAAATAATACTACTGAGGTCACTGGTTCTGCCTTATTCTCAGTCATATGCAGAAAGTGTTCAGACCTTTGTCTTTCAGTATGAATTAAAATAGGTGTTTTTTTAAGCAAGTTGAAGACATTCCACTGAAGTTTTAGTTTTTTTTATTAAATAATAAAGTGTTGAATTTTGTCCAATACTTTTTCTGCATCAGCTGACATTAAAAGTTATTTTCGTTCTTAGTCTATTAATACAGTGTGAATATGCTCAGTTGTTAACATGGCTGATAAACTTTTGATAGTGAACAAATATCGCTCTCAGCAATTGCATATAACATTGTGTTTTCAATTTTGGTTCAAACAAATTAGACAATATCAAAAGTTTGGAAAGAAAAGTTGGATATCACTGTACTCAATACCAGTGTGGATGTATTATCAAATCCTATTGTTAGGATTAAAAAATATTTTTATATATTTATTTGAGAGTGAGACAGACAGAGAGAAATAGGGAAAGGGAGAGGGAGAGGGAGAGGGGGAGAGAGAGAGAGAGAGAGAGAGAGAGAGAGAGAGAGAGAGAGAGAGAGAGAGAGAGAATATGGGCACTCCAGGGTTTCCTGCCACTGCAAATGAACTCCAAACCCATGCATAGTATGTGGATACTGGGAAATGGAAGCCAGGCCATCAGACTTTGCAAGCCAAGTGCCTTACCAGCTGAGCCATCACTCCAGCCCTTTGTTAGGATTTTATTTGCTTGTTTTTGTTTTCATGAAGGGTCTCACTCTAGCCCAGGCTGAATGCAAACTCACTCTGTGTCCCAGGCTGGCCTCAAATTCACGGCGATCCTCCTACCTCAGCATCCAGAGTGCTGGGAATACCAGTGTGAACCACCATACTCAGTTTCCAATGATGTTTTGGACCTATATTCAATGAACCATATGGTCGATAGCTTTTCTTTTTTGAACTAAAATGTGCAAGAGCAGGCGCATTTAATGACAAATCAATAAATCAGACCTGCTCAGAATTAAAAGTGATCAAGTCAAGAGGATAAAAAGTGAAGACATAGGCTGGAAGCAAATACACGCAAGCTGTAGAACTTGGGTTTCTATTTAGAATGTACACACACACACACACACACACACACACACACACACATATATATATATATACATATACATACATACATACATATATATATGCACAGATGCACAATATATCACTCAAAACTCAGCAGTAAAACACTACAACTCAGTCAAAACTCCAGAAGGGGCAGTTTACTGACAGGACGTAAGAATAGAAAATAAGAACATGGCAAAACGTTCAACGTCACTGGTTGTTAGGGAAATGCAAATGAAGACTATGAAGACGTCACTTCCTACCTAGGAGAGCCCCAACAAACAAACAAAACAAAAACAAACAAAAAGGTCAAGAATGAGAAGAAACTGTTTCTCTCCTACACGGCTGGTCGAAATGTAAAGTAGTCCAGCTGCTCTGGGAGCATTTGGCAGTTTCTGGCAAAGCTAAACAAGTGCTTATTCTAAGACCCCAAATCATACTCCTGGGCATTTATCCCAGAGAAATGAAAACTTATGTCCACACAAACTCTTGTACAGGAATGCCAGCAACAGCTTTCTTGCAATAGCCCAAAGTTGCAATCAACTTGAACATCGTTCAGTAGGTGAACGGCCAAACTGTGCGGGGGATGCATGCCTATACTGGAATAATACTTAGCAAAGGAACCACTGATTGATCTGGGTGAAAATGTGGATAAACTTCAAAGGCATTTTGCTGGGTAACGGAAGCCAGTCTCAAAAGGCTGGATAACACACAAGTCCATTCGTAGCATGCTATCAATATGTCCAACTGTAGAGATGAAACCCAGAGGTGTGGTTGCCAGGATTCAGGAACTGTGGGTTGGTTAGCAGGAGAGAGATCGTGTAGTGTTGAAGTAGATCTGCAGTGATCACTTACAAATCTATATGTCATAACACGGTATAGAGCTGTATGCATATAGCTCATCAGAGTCAGAGCTACGGTGAAGTAAGATGTCTCTAAACAATATGCTTATATGGACAGTATATTGTATTATTTATGTATTTATTTTTATAGAGTTAATTTTTATTCAGAGAAGAGAGAAAGAGATAATGATAGTTTTGTCAGAGCTCTTTCTTATTTATTTATTTATTTTATTGTCCAAATGAGTTACATTATTTAATGGGCAAACAATGAGTTGTTATCCCCAGTTCCCCAATGCCTCTCTTCCCCATCCCCACTCAGCTGGATATCCTCCTCCATAGGCAGTCTGGATCAGTCCTTGGGGCTGGGGACCATGATAGCCTAAGAGTCAGCCCAGTTCCGCTGACCCTAGTGTGTTGTTACTGGGGGGGGGGCTTTGGATATGCTCCCCAACCAACGCGGAAAGATTGTGTCAGAGCTCTTGTCATTGCACGAACTCCAGATGTGCATGTGGCTTTATGTCGGTTACTGGGAGAATCAAACCAAGGCCCTTAGGCTTTGCAAGCAAGAGCCTTTAACCGCTGTGCTATCGCCCCAGCCCCTATATTATTTATTAAATGACAGATATTTTTGGGTCATGTTGTAAACTTAATCCTCCCACAGTCCTCTACTTGTGATCATTGATTGCCCACCATAGTTTTGTAAAATTTTAGTCAAATTCCTAGTTGGTGTATGTAGGATGCTGGGAACGCGAATTCCATTTTCTGGTGGGTAAAGTACAATGTGGCCCTTCTTCCAGCCAGTTCCAGTCTTGGGCTTGGACCCTGGTCTTTCTCATCATTTTCCTGCCTTCCTTTGCCCCTGGCTGAAAGTTTTCTTATATGTTCCATTTCCTGGCTACTCTTTTTTGCCAACCATTGAAAAGATTTCTGCATTATGGTTTTACTTTTTTAAGGTTAGAGAAGAATAATATTCTCTTTTGTTTGGGAACTTAAGAACCATCTGCAAGCAGGCTTATCTGAATGTGAGGAAAGGATTCTAGGTTTTTAAAAAATTCATTTATTTGCAGGTGCATGCACGCAGGTGTATGTGTATGTATGTATGTATGTATGTATGTATGTATGTATGTATGTGTATGGGTACACCAGAACAGAAAACAAATGCCCATCTGCCTTTATGTGGATGTCTGGGGAATTGAACCTGGACCTAAAGGCTCTGTAAGCAAGTGATTTTTTAACTGTTGAGCCATCTCCCCAGCTTCCTTTTTTTTCCTTCCTTCCTTCCTTCCTTCCTTCCTTCCTTCCTTCCTTCCTTCCTTCCTTCCTTCCTTTCTTCCTTCCTCTCTCTCTTTCCTTCCTTCCTCTCTCTCTTTCCTTTTTCTCTTTCTTTCTTTCTTCCATTTTGTTGTGTGCATGTGTGTGTGTGTGTATGTGTGTGTGCATATGGAGTACAGAGAGACATTGGGTGCCTTCCTTCCTCCATCACTCCCCACTTTTACTCGTCTACACAGGGTCTTTCTTTGAACCTAGAGCTCCCCAATGATTCCATCAGACTAGCAAGTCAGAGAACCCCAGGGGTTCTCAGTCTCCATCTCCTCGAGCTGGGATTATAGGCCCACGATACTAAACCAGGCATTTTGCGTGGGTTCTGGGATGTTAACTTGGGTTTTCAAGCGTATGGTGTCATCTCCCTGGCCTTGGGTAGATTTTTCCCAGACTTCTTTTTGTGACTCTCCAGCATGGGACACCTTGTTTTCTGAGTTCTGTGTCTCTCCTTGTTTTTATAAAACAAATATATTGCTACCTGAACCAAGGGTGCGTGGGAGACAGAACATTTGAGGCTGTTCAGGTCTGAAAGTGCCTCTAATCTGCTCCTCCTCTTCACTGGTGTGATAAACATTTAGGTTGATATCAATTTTCTCATGTGGTTTTGGAGGCATTGCTGGGCTGTTTTCTTACCTGCTGTTGGGAACTCTGAAGCCTCTTCTCCGGGTTTTGTTCGTGATCCCTTGGTGTTGGGTCAGAAGCTCACAGGGCCTTTTGCTGCTGATGATCTGAAATTTCACAGCAACGCACAGTGCTGGGCTTCTGAAATTCAAAATGCTTTTTTCCAACATATCTTAGCCATGAGTTTCAAAAGTCCATTTTGTAACTCAAAAGCCAAGGAGGAGGCTCTTGTGCTATCTGACTTTTTCTGCCCACTCATTAGTGCCACTGAGTGACAGATGAAAGGCTGGCACAGATGGAAATACCCAGAGGAACAGGGAGGATGTGCTTCTGCCTCTCAGGACATGAGTGCATTGTATTACACTGTGTGCTGCCCCAGGAGGCTCATGGGTAGAGCAGGGGAAGAAACTTAAAGAAAATAAAAGTCCAAGAAACCTAGTTTAGCCCTAGAAAGAGAAAACAGACAATCCTCCAAGATCTGCCTCCCTCACTACCCGAGAGCCTTTGCTCCAGCTGTCCCCTGCCTGGAGCCTATTTTAGGGACCCAAGTACTTCAGCAAGCGAGGACTGGTGGGCTATTTTCTCATGTAGAGGATGTCTAAGGGTAGATGGTCCAGGTTGGTTGTGGTGACACCATGGCCTCGAGGGACCCAGCCTTCTTCTATCTTTCTGCTCCAACTTCTTTAAGAAGTTACTTTTCTCATCAAGGTCCCAAGATTATCGCTGACTAGACATTGCGGCCAAGTTCCAGGCAAGAAGAAAACTAGAAACAGAGAGACTCATCACGCTGGCTACCCTTTATTTTGTATTTATTTATTTGATAGATGTATTTTTTATAAATAGCTGAGGCTGGCCTTGAACTTTTTATTTTGTTTTGTTTTTGAGGTAGGGCTTACTCTAGTCTAGGCTGACCTGGAATTCACTATGTAGTCTCAGGGTGGCCTCAAACTCACTGAAATCTTCCTACCTCTGCCTCCTGAGTGTTGGGATTAAAGGTGTGTGCCACCATGCCCAGCTGGCCTTGAACTTTTGATTTCTGGCTTCTTGTATGATGGGATTCTTGGAATTAACTACAATCCCCAGCTTTCTGAATTTTTTTTTCTTTTAAGGAAGTCCTGGAAATCCATCCAGAAACTTCCATTTAGTCTTGCTGGCCATGGAGAAAGAGTGCTGGAAATAACTCCTTAGCTAGAGATTGCTGTCCTTGTGGGTTCCTGCTATTGAGGAAGGAGGTGAGTACTGGTGAGGAGATCGGCTGTCTCGGTGGTCCTGTCCTTGTCTCTTAAACTGCCCCCTAGTTCTTGGCTCTTGTTGCTTCTGGAAAGCCCAGATGAGGTGCAGCTCCAGTTCCCTGGTCCCCCAGACAGAGCCTCAGCTACCAGCCCCATAATGCCTCTGTCCCCAAAGTGTCTGTCATCCCACACTCACGCCCCCATGGCTCTCCAAGTGTTCCAATCCAGCCTCAGTGACCTGGCCCATGGAAGCTTCCAGAACCCTTCTTTGGCTTCACCTGCTCTGTCTTGACAGCACTTGCTCCACCTCTGAGCTGTACAGCCACAGTGTGATGGGCAGCTAGGGTAACTGCCTGGTCCCCTGTGTCCAAACTCTCCTCTGTGACATGGGACTCTCCTCAGTATGGGAGGATGACAGGAGGCCTGTCCATGAAAGCTTTTTGCAAACGTGATACCATCTAAATGTGTGGCCGTGTTCCTTACTGGGCTGGCATTCCTCCTCGTGGCCCACACAACATTCTGTTAAGCCTAATGGTTTGGGGACTGCTTGTTTCCTTTTTTCCCATAGACTGAGAAAGCTGAAGCAGGTGCCCTAGAAATCAGAAGGATCAGCTGTCTCCCTGCAGCAGGTAGGACTTTGTATCTCAACGGTGACGTGCAAGAACCATTCGGCACCAAATTAAATCTGTCTGTGAGCTTCCAGCCACCGTGGGTGAGTCACTACTCAGAGATACCCCCTGAGGGTGGGCAGGGATGACTTACTTAGTTCTGAAACTTCAGCAGAGCCTGTGTCTTCAGCCCCATATGGCCAATGCCAGTGCCTCCTGCTCACATCCAAATGGATCGTTCCAGAGCTAGGGATATAACTCAGGTGGTACAATGCTTATCTACCATGCACAAGGTCCCATTTCCAACAGCACATAAACCAGATGTGGTGACTGTAATCCAGTAGCCAGGAGGTAGAGGCAGGAAGGTTAGGAACTCAAGGACATCCTGGGCTACAAAAACCTACTAAAATCAAATGGCTCATTTCAAAGCCAGGCTCTCAGATCTGCAGTAGCATACAGGGCTTTGGAGCTTGAATTTCTGTTCCTGGCATGGGAGGGTGTCCCCATCTCTGGTCCTGTTGTCGCCTCTGGAGCTACTCTGTGGACTGGGTATGAAGTCAAGGCCAGTGCTCTGCAGCTGCTGGACTGGCTCCTGAGAGGTAGCTGTGAGCATCTATTTCTTGCTCGGGCATGGAAAGTTGGAACAATGAGAAGAATATTCACATCACAGAAATCAGCGCTCACTAGTTTGGAAGTCAGGCTTCACCCCTGCACCTTGAGAACAGGTTGTCAGTTTCTGCCAGCAAACCACACCTCTCAGAAAAGCCCATTGCAGAATCCCAGCCCAGGCATCCAAGGCAAGGGGACTCACTGCCCAGAGCCTCACTCCGGTCAACAAGACTCAAGTCCTACCTGGGCACAGTAATGCATGTCTGTAATCCTGACACCTGGGAGGTAGAGGCAGGAGAATCAGGAGTTCAAGTACAGCCCAGTTAGACAGTGAGTTTGAGGCTAGCCTGGGCTACCTAAAACCCTGTATCAAACAAACAAACAAACAAAATGAAAACAGGAAATACAAAACAAAGCCTGGCATCTCTCCTCTAGGAGAAGAGCCCTCTTGGATCTCCTTAGGGGAGAAAGTTTGTTTTTTTTAATTTATTTTTTCTCATTTTGCTCTCCGCAGATGTCCCTTTTAGAGCACTCTGCCTGCTGTATCATAAAGCCACATTGAAATTCATCCTAGCAGCACCTGGCATTGAGCTATTGTTCAGAGGGACATATGGGTGAAGGGACACCTGGTGTCACCACTCCAGGTGAACAAGATCATAATTGAAGCGGCCCCCCCAGTGTGTACCCTGGGAATGTGCCCTGGGGTGCAGTGGTGGCATGCTGGAGCCCAGGCCCCACACCCCACCTTGCTACGGCTGTATCCTGACCCCTTTGCTGCAGCGGCTCTTACATAACCAAGCTCTAGATGCCCCATGGGGCGGCCAGCTCCAAGGGATTTCTCATTTTCAGATATTTATGTCTTAAACTGAAGACTGAATCCCGTTGCTTCTTGCCTCTGTCTCTTCATGGCATCATTAGTAGTGTTCAGGAGCTGTGTTCTGTAAGTGAATCTGCCAGCTTGTCACTGGTGAGTTCTTAGTTCCTATGACACTTGAAGAAATGCCCAGAATAACTCCAGCCAGTCAGCCAGGCAGCAGCGGGGAGACAGCTGCTCAGACGCCTGTATTCACGGAGAGCCGTGGGGGCTCATCCACAAAGCCCACGACACAACAATTTGCTCTAAGGAGACCATAAGACACGCCTGCTCCTCCTCAGTGCTCCTGGGGAAGGATGGTCAGGCAGGTGTTTCTGTGCTGTATGGATCACACCGAGGGGTGGAGTCTCAGTGCACACTCTTTTCTCGGGTGTGAATAATTCCACCCCAACCAACATCAAGGAAGTTGGGTGGGATATGCATACCTGGAAGGAGCCAGCTTGCAGAGAGATTCATTCATGCACACAGAGATTTATTAAAGTGGTTTCAAAGAGCCCCTCTGTGCTATGCTCTTTGCTAAAGATTAAGGAAGCAGGATTATCACTCTCAAAGAAGTTCTAGAAGAAGCTGAATCTAAGCAAATCATTTCAGTGTTACCCAGGCAGACTCATCATGAAGATTTGTCCAGATGCTTTGCTGCATGCATGAGGGCACTGAGCTCAAGAGGCAAGTGGGTCTGGACTTGAATCTTTACTGGTGTGATCCTGGGTGTGTGAGAAAGGGGCACCTTTTCTATTGGGGAAATCTTGTGCGTCTGATCAGACTGGCCATAAGCTCCAAGAGCAACATTTTTATAGTATTATCTTCTGTCAATCCTTTCAGATACTAATCACAAATGGCTGCCCTGATGTAGGTTCCTGACTTCTGGAAGGGAGCCTGAGAATTGGATCCCAGGCCTTCTCCCAGCCACAACTCCTCTCTGTGTGGCAAGATGGCAGGAGGCTGTTGAGCACCAACAGAACTGTTCAGCTTCTTGCAGAGTATTTGGCAGGTGATCTGTGGAGGTAAGAGTCTCCGAGAGGCCTGAGGATGTTAGCCAGGTGATAAGGAGTGTTGTCGTAGTCAGGCACACGCTGCTGTGATGAATCTCCAGACCAGACACAGTTTATGGGAGGAAACAATTTATTCAAGCTACAAATCCAGGGGAAGTCCCATAAAAGTGAAAGAGGCTGGTCCTCTTTCACAGGTCCAAACAAAGAGAAAAACCCATCACCTACACTACACACACAGAACAGGGAACAGGCAGGAGGGGAAGTTCCGTAACAGTGAAAGAGGCTGCCTTCCTATGAACATCCTCAGAGACCCACCCAAGGTCAAGTTGACAACAAAACTTAACCATCACAAGTGTATTGTCCAAAGAGTTGATAGAGCAAGTCCGGTGTCCATACATGTTCTAGTGGGTGGGGCAATCAGAACCAGGGGCTAATTGGAAGGCCCGTGAGATGGTGACAGGAAGATAGAGGTTGGCAGGGGCCTAGGATGGGCTCTAGCTTGTTCTTTAGGTTGCTCAGCAGGGCCAAGGTGGAACTGAACACTGGAATGGAACACTGAGCCAAGGGAAACACAGCTCGACCTCTCTGGCTGTGTCTTAACAACAAAGGACAGAGGGCTGGGTACCTGCTGTGCACACCAGCACCCCAGGCCCAGGCTCAGGAGCCCACAGGTGAGGTCTCAGCACACAGATGCCAAGATTAGCAGAGGCCACACATCCCTGAGAGGTGGAACATGGGATTGTGGCAGAGTGTTGAGGCTGAAAACCTGATGGCTGAGTCCCCAGCTGGGTGACTCAGGACAGATGGCTTACCCATGCTAAAGTCTCGGAGCTCTTGTCTCTGAAATGCACACAAAAGTCTCACTTACAGAACAGCTGTGAACATGAACGGTGTTGGATATAGGGCTGGCATGTGTAGACTTTAAGAATGGTGACAGGCAGGTGACAGTGGCCTGTAATCCTAGTACGTGGGAGGTGGAGGTAGGAGGATTGCCAGTTCAAAGCCAACCTGGGCTATATGACAAAGACAACACCTCAAAAATATAAAATGCAATAAAAATAGTGACTTTTAGCACTGGAACAAAAGACCCGGTACCCAGAGGGAGCCACTTTTCAACAGGGCAAAGAGGGTATGCCACGTTCCCCTCACCTGGTTACAATGCCACCTCCTGCCACACAGCTAGATGAAAGCCTTCGATGTCTAACTTCCTTTACTAGAAGGAATGGGGCACAGTGAGCTCATCACCAGGGTGTCTTCTGAAGACAGTGACGAGTTGTATCTGGGCAGCTGGAGTGCAGTTGCTATTTCGGTTGTCGACAGTGTCAAACGGATACATGCCACATGCTGTCACACTGGAATTGGACAAAAGGGACAGGAGCTCTGAGCTTAGGCAGGAATCCCACAGCTTTGTGAACCTGCTGGGTGTTGTATCAGCATGGCCGTAGGATGGCTAGTCAATGGGTAGTGGCACCCAAGAGACAGCCTGGGTGTGCACAGCTGCACCTGTGAGACAGTCTGGGTGTGCACAGCTGCACCTGTGAGACAGCCTGGGTGTGCACACCTACATTATGATATGGCTTTGGAATGGATACTCAGGTGCATCTGTGAGGTGGCTTACAATGGCCATGTCTTTAGATGGGTGTTTCTGTGTGCTGACTGTCTAACTTCCCCTTGTTCACCTGGAGTTTGCATCTGGTCATAGAACTGAGTTTTGCTACTCATGGAAGAATCCTACCCTCCCTCAATTTCATGCAAACATCAATACATTGTACACCACACACATTGGCTCTGTGACTTCTCAGGACAGACTCAACCAGGATTAGCAAATGATGTGTGCTACATGTTAGGACTGTCCTTTGGTAAGAGCTTTTATGTTGGGCTCTGGTAACCTTGAGACTTGGGCATTTCAGGAATGTGCTGTGATAGGTTGGGTTCTTCCATAATGGGGCTATAGCTGGCCTACAAAGTAGTTAATTAATTAATTATCTTACAAACACGCACACACACAGAGTCAGAGAGAAGAGAGACAGAGAGGGAATGGGCATGCCAGTGTCTAGCTGCTGCAAACAAACTCCAGATGCATGCACCACTCTGCATCTGGCTTTCCTTGGGCACTGGGGAGTTAAACATGGGTTGTTAAGGCACTTTGCTGCTGAGCCATCTCTCCAGCCCCTCTGCAGGGGAGTTTTGTATGAATTAGAGCAAGGTGCTCTTCTCAGCACTGTGCCATAAAAAATATTTGGCAAATGGAGAATTGGCTGGATCTCAGTTTCCAATTCCCCACCGGCCCAGTGTCTGTATGGTACACATCCCAAGCAACTGTCCATGGTAGCCCTTAACGGAAAGCTCCCTAAGGTTGGGGATCCTCCTATTTGTCTTGGTAATCAGACCCTTCTTTGTAGGACCTACCTAGTAGAAGGACTTTCTTTATTTTAAAAAATACTTTATTTATTCATTTTTCAAGCAGGGAGAGAGAGAGAGAGAGATAAAGAGAGAGTGAAAGAGAGAGAGCGAGAGCACCAGAGCCACCACCTTGTGGGTCTGGCTTATGTGGGTACTGGAGAATTGAACCGGGGGCCTTAGGCACTGGAGGCAAGTGCCTTAACCACTGAGCCATCTCTCCAGCCCTAGAAGGACTTTCTGTAACCCATGATTGCTTGCTTTAGCTACTTCAGAGTCAGCTCAACCCTTTGTAGAACTTGATTGCAGTGGATAAAGGGCTTTGGAGAGAGAAACATCCATCAGATGCCTGATGGGTGCCAGGCACTGGGCAGATACTGGGCATATAATGGTGAGCACAACCCAGTCCTTTAGGTGTAGTTTGGGCCTTATTCCAGAGGGGCTGATCTTGGGCTGTAGAGGAACTTACTTCCTGACCCTGTCATAGGAACCCTCCAGGGTTCAGGGAAAGAGCCTTCTCAGGAGGAGAGCCTGCTTATGTGGGATGGGGAGGGTGGGGACTGAGAAACCCGCTGCTGTGGTGTTAGCGATGGGGCTGAGGTGAGGAGGCTGGCAGGTGAGCATTTGGCCTGGCACACTGCAATGGAGTCACTGAAGGTCTCTGAGAAAGAATTAGAGCTGGTCCCAAGGATTTCACCAGGAGCTGATCCACAGGCAAAATGCTGGTACTTGAGAGCTGAGCAGTTTGGCTGGGCCTGGAGGGCAGGTGGCATGGAGATCTGTTCTGTGGGAGGGAGGCTTCGAGGGTTCTGGAACTTGTATGGCCTGTTT
>PVHP010035654.1:0-18242 GCA_004024765.1 Zapus hudsonius
AAAAAAAAAAAGATTCTTGGAGGTGGTTGGAGAGAGTGTGGGGGTTCCAACCAGCAAGAGTCCAGCTTGGGGAAGGGACAGGGGTCAGGGCATGTGGTTAGTGTACTATGGAAGAAAGCAGAGTTGGAAAGTCTTTATTTTTAAGGTAGCGTCTCTCCCTAGCCCAGGCTGAGCTGGAACTCACTCTGTAGTCCAAGGTTGGCCTTGAACTCACAGTGATCCTCCTACCTCTGCCTTCTGAGTGCTGGGATTAAAGGTGTGCACCACCACACCTGGCTGGAAAGCCCTTTTTTAAAAAAAATACTTTATTTATTCATTTTCAAGCAGAGAGAGAGAGAGAGAGAGAGAGAGAGAGAGAGAGAGAACGAACCAGGGCCACTATGGAAAGTCCTTTGATTGAGTTTGAATCCCAGTTTATTCACTTACTTGTCCATGAACACAGGGAAGGTATGTGGATTCCGTATGTTTATACAATGAACTGATAGTAATAGCAGCGCTGTTATAGAGAAAAGGTTGGTAACATAGAAAATGCTTAGCTTAGCTCCATGCTTGGCTTTAAGTAGGAGCTTAATGATTGGTAATTATTATTATTCTGGGCAAAAGTCCTCTGTCCCAGCACACTTGACAGGGAGAGCAGGGTTGGGGCAAGACCCTGGGGTCTAACAACACTGGCCTGAACCATTCTGGGATTTGTGCACCGATTTTATAGGAAAGCTCATGTTCTCCACAAAACTCTGGGCATCTCTGAGGTTTAGCATGAAAAAGAGAACAGCTCCCAGGCAGTGAGGAGGAGCCTGAGGCCCAGAAGCAGTCACTGATTTCTTATGGTGGTCTTTTTGGAGCCATATAGATCACTGTGTGGATGGATACACCTGTGAGTGCTACCTGCCCTGCAGCCTCTTGGTGGCCTGGACTTTCAAGGTTGTGTTTGTGCAAAAGGCTTACTGGGTCTGGGTCACTTGGAGAAGTCACATTCTCTCTGGGACCCTTAAAAGCACCAAGCATGCTGGGGCATGGTGGTGCACACCTTTAATGCTAGAACTTGGGAGGCTGAGGTAGGGGGATCCCTGTGAGTTTGAGGCCTCGAAAACAAACAAACAAACAAACGCTGTTTGGGCTGGAGAGATGGCTTAGAAGGCGTTTGCCTGCAAAGTCTAACAACCTGAGTTCAATTCCCCAGTACCCATGTAAAGCCAGATGCACAAAGTGGTGCATGCATTTGGAGTCTGTTTGCAATGGCTGGAGGCCCTGATGCACTCCTTCTCTCTGTCCTCTCGCTAGCCACTGCAAAATGAACTCCAGATGCATGCACCACTTTGTGCCTCTGGCTTTATGTGGGTACTGGGGGATCAAACCCAGATAGTTTTAGGCTTTGCACACAGTTCCTTAACCTCTGAGCCATCTCTCCAGGCCCTTAATTTTTTTTTTCTTTAAATGACAAGGTCTCATGTGTCACAGGATGGCCTCAAACTCACTATATAACTGAGGATGAACCTGAATTTCTGATCTTGTCTACAACTCCTGAGTGCTGGAAATATAGGTATGTGCCATCATGCTCAGCTGATGTGGTTCTGAGAATCAAACTCAGTGCCTGGTGTATGCAAGGCAAGTACTAGCAACTGAGCTACATCCTCAGACCTGAAATAACTTTCCTTATTGTTTATTATCAATAAATATTTGATTTGCACATCTATTTTATGTATCTATAGACCTGGAATTTGTAAAACTTTCTTGTGTGACATAGGGGTACTGAGTGGAAAAGTTTTAAGAAGCCTGCGACATTCTTGTCTGTAAGTCTCCCATCCCCCACCTCCATTTTCTCCCTTCTGATCCTGCTTCTGCCCAGCCACATTCAACAGCACTGCAGAACCCACAAGATAAAGCTCAAATTCCCAAGTCCCTCTTCAGACTGACCACCTCTTCCAGAAGCCTTCTAAATAAAGGCCCCTGGAAGGTCTTGGATCTATAGGACCCTGGAAGGTCTTATAGCTTGGATCACATCCCACCTCTTACTGGAGCACTGGGGAAACATCTCTCTTAAAACCAGCCAGCTTCACTTAATCATTTCACAATCCGAATAAACATTTCTTTTTAAAAAGTATTTCATTCACCCACCACAACTCAGGGAACTAAGCGGAAGAGGGGGTGGAAAGATTGTGAGAGCCGTGGTGGGGGAGAATATCCAGAGGCATGATGCCCCTGAGTAACAACATACTAGGGCCATGAGAACCGGGCTGACTACTAGGCTATCCATGATCGCCTGCCCCAAGGACTGATCCAGACGGCCCACGGAGGAGGATATCCAGCTGATTGGGGATGGGGGTGGGGGAGCATTGGGGAATGGGGGATAACTCATCGTTTGCCCACTAAATAATGTAACTCATTATGGACAATAAAAAATAAAAAAATTTTAAGTATTTCATTTATTTATTTGCAAGCAGACAGAGAGAAAGTGAGAGAGATGAAAGAGAGAGAGAGAGAGAGAGAGAGAGAGAGAGAGAGAGAGAGAGAGAGAGAGAGAGAGCGCATGGACACATCAGGGTCTCTAGCCACTGCGAACAAACTCCAGATGCATATGCCACTTTGTGCATCTGGCTTAACATGGGTATTGGGGAATTGAACCCGGGTTCTTGACTTAACTGCTGAGCCATCTTCCCCCTCCCCAAATGAACTTCTCTACGGACAAGGATCATTCCTCCACTTCACTGGTTGCATAGCTTGGGGACAATGACAGATAGTGGGAGAGGAAGAGATCAATGAACTCTTAGAAGAATGAAACCACAACCAAATATTAAACAGCTCTAGAACAATGTCTTAGGGAAACAAGCTTTTGGGCATTTCTGGGTTATCTAAATCTGCAGAGAAGGGAGCCAATTTCTCCTGTAAAGATCTCAAAATGCCTTCTCACATCTGCTCTAGTTGGCCCCATCACCACAGACCACCATTTTTTTTTCTCAAGGTAGGGTCTTGCTTTAGCCTAGGTTGGCCTGGAATTCACTCTGTAGTCTCAAGGAGGCCTCGAACTCATGGTGATCCTCCTACCTTTGCCTCCTGAGTGCTGGGATTCAAGGTCCATGCCACCATGACCGGTCATCCTGTTCTTTTAACTACATGACAACCTCGACAATCTCTTCTGTCATGTTTCCACTTCTTTCAAAGTAGCTTGGATATATGCGGGCCATTATCACTATACAGATAGGTAAACTGAGGCATGAAGGTGGAAAGAGCCTTGCTCAGTATCACATAACAAGTGATTAACAGTGGCCAGGGCTGAAGTCAGACCTGGCGTTGGAGCTTGAGGAAAAGAGGAAAGAAAGGTAAGCCACATCAATCCACCCAGGCTCTTGGAGTAAGGTCCTGGAGGTCAGACACCAGAAGGACCCAGCCTTTCTCATCTCACTCAGGCTGACAACCAACCCACCGAGGTAGGACTTCTGAGCTTGGCTCAATAGTTGTTCCTTTGGTACCTCTCTCTAGTGAGGCGAAAAAACCCAGACATCTGCCTGTCTGAAGGACACAGGTCTATGGCCCACGTGGGAGTGGCAACAAAAGACACGAGGGGTGGAGTGGGGGATGGGCTCTCCACTCAGGAGTTGAGCATAGGCCTGGGAGAGTTGTCAAGTTGGGTGTGTGTTGGGGGAGGGCAGCGACACCCAAGAGAAGGGACGAAAGTTTCTGCCAACCAGCACAACTTCCATGTGGAGCAAGGGGTGGTCCCCAATGGCTGAGGGATCTGTCGAGGGGTTGGTAAGTGGAGCGGATCTGCACTTCAGAAACTTTACCCCAAGGATGGGCAGCAGCGGGCCAGAGCTAAGGGGGAGCCAGGCTGCATGGCACGTTGCCTGGCGCAGGAGGCTCAGGGGCGCAGGCGCTGGCTGAACCAGGAGGATGCTCGGAGGTGCCCTGGGCGTTGAATGAGACAGGCTGCTTTGGAGCCCGGGACCCTGTCACCATTTCCAACCGTAACTGTCCTCTGGAAACAAAGCAAAGCCACGCCTTGGCCCATCGTTGAGCGCAATCCCCTGGAAACCCTCTGACGCAATCTCCGACTCGCAACCAGGGGAACCCTGCCTCGGTTTCCCCTTTCCTTCCTCTCTCCAGATGCCTCCCCACCACCTCTGCTTCCCGGTTAACCTGGAAACTGCCCGCGCTGAGCCTCGGGCGCTTTGCCCCGCGCTCTCCATCCCGCACCCGGGGGGTCCCCAGGCGGGGAGGGGGACGGTGAGGGTCTCGGAGCCCCGGCTCCGGGGCCGCGTCCCTCCCCGCGCTGTCCCGGCCGGGCGACGACGGGCGGCTCACCTGACTTGCCCATGGCCGGCTCTGCGCGCTCCGGGGCTCGGGCGGCGGCTGCGCTGCGCTGCGCGGGTGGCGGGTCGGGGCCGCGGGCCGGGGCCGAGGGGGCTGGGCTGCCGCAGCCCCTCCCCCGGCGCCGCCCGCCCCGCCTTATAAGGCCACGCCGGCTGCGGGCAGAGGCGCCCGGGCCACCCCGCGGGCCACGCCGGGGATCCCCGGCCCCGGCCCGGGCCCTCGGGGGAAGCGGGGAGCGGTCCCGCCCTGGCGCAGGGGGCTCCCCGTACTCACGGGCGGGACGGTTCTCCCCGGCGCCTCCAGGGGTCGGTACCCAGTCACCCAACAGACTGAGACTCAGGTCCCCAAGGTGACACTGGGCTGCTGGCACTTCCCCTGGCTGCACAACCCCCTCGCCGCGCGCCCAGGTTGGAATGGAGCTCTTCCCAACTCTCCAGAGAGGCTTCAATCCCGGTGGATCTGCTGCGGGTCCCTCACCTCTATCAGACCAAGTCACATTCTCACGACTTTTATCCCCTGACTTCTTGGTATTCTCCAGACATGTTCCTGGATCTGCTAACCATCCGTCTTTTCAACTACCGGAGGCCCTGCGCTTCCCGAACCTCAGGGCAGTACACACCTGGCATTGGGGAGACCGTGTCCCTGTGGGGGGCACCCCCATGTGAGAAGTGCCCAGTTTAAGTCACCTGTGCCAGGCTCCCCCAACAGAACTCTTCACAGAGCAAGGGGCTCTGGAAGCCCCCATGGAAGGTTAGTTTGAAGACCACTGAACTGTTCTACTGATTACAAGGGAAGCATTTGTTACACACAATATTTTTATTTGTTTTTAGAGGTTTTTATTGTTTTGTACGTTTTAAGTTTTTTTTATTTATTTGCAAGGAGAGAGAGAGAGAGAGAGAGAGAGAGAGAGAGAGAGAGAGAGAGAGAGAGAGAGAGAGAGAGGAGACAGAATGGATGGGCCAGGGTCTCCAGCCACTGCAAATGAACTCTAGATACATGAGCCACTTTGTGCATCTGGCTTTACATGGGAACTGGGGAAATAACCTGGGTTGTTGGGCACTACAGGCAAGCGCTTTAACCTCTGAGCCAACTCTCCAGCCCCCTGTTTTTACATTTTTAATGTGCGTATTGGAGCGCTAGAGTCTTCTGTATCCATATGTACCACTTTTTTTGTTGTTTGTTTTTCAAGGTAGGGTCTCACTCTAGCCCAGGCTGATATGGCACTCACTCTGTAACCCCAGGCTGGCCTTGAACTCATAGCAATCCTCCTATCTCTTTTTGCATCTGGCTTTACATGGGTGCTGGGGAATAGAATCTGGGCAGTGCCTTTAATGGCTGAGCCATCTGACCAACCCTTTTGTTGTTTTTGAGACAGAGTCTCGCTATGTAACCCAGACTAGGCTCAAAATCAGTGTCTGCCTGCACTAGGTCCTGACCCCAAGTGCTGGGATTACAGGTCTGTGCCACCAGGTCCAGACAGAATTTCTAATATTAAGGACTTGGGACAGCAGCAGGGCTGGGCATTGTCCTATCTATTCCTTCCCCTCTGTCCATCAAATACACTTATTGTATTTTAGTACTTTCAAATAAGTAAAGTGGGTCATATTGGTGTCCACTCTGACTCAAAGGGAGCTTCTGGTGCTAGGTGGGGAATCTAGATTCATCTGTTCAAGTGTGCCTGCTCCATTTTGTTAACAGATTCTCCTTGAATTAATCAAATGGCTTTTTGTCACTGCAAGGCCTATAATCTTTGGATTCTCCCATTTTCATAGGAATACGTCTGGCTTCACATGAGTGCCAGGGGTCAGCAGGCTTTGGAAGTAAGTGCCTTTAATTGCTGAACCATCTCCTCAGCTCCACTTTAAAATTTATTTATTTATTTATTTATTTATTTATTTATTTATTTATTTATTTATTTATTTGTGTGTGTGTGTGTGTGAGAGAGAGAGAGAGAGAGAGAGAGAGAGAGAGAGAGAGAGAGAGAGAGAGAGGAGAGAGAGAATGGGTGGGGCAGCCAGGGCCTCCAGCCACTGCAAATGAATTCCTGGCGCATGTGCCACCTTGTGCATCTGGCTTTACATGGGCACTGGGGAATTGAAATCGGGTCCTTAGGCTTTACATGCAAGTGCCTCAACCACCAAGCCATTTCTCCAGCCCCCACTTCTTTTTTTGAGAGGGTCTTGTATCTCAGGCTGACCTCAAACCCACTGTGTAGTCAAAGATGACCATGAACTTCTGAGTCTCCTGAAGGAGGGGGATGCACTGAGCTGGCCCCCACCACATGGTGCCACTTGGCAGCTTCAATAGCCGGTTCTTAGGAGATGCTTCGCTGTGGCAGAAGCTGGGAAAGCGCTCAGGGAGGGAAGACTGAGAAGCCTGCCAACCAGAGCGCGTTCACCAGCTCTTGAGTGATGAGGCGGATTCACGAGCACGTGGAAGAAGAGGGGGCTATAGTGACCAGCACCTTCAATCCAGTCATCACCAGTTTGATCCGAATCTTAGCGAATGCCACCTGGTATTTGTGACAAAGAAGACCAGGGTGGGAACTGTAAGATAGCATACGGTTGCGATCCCCTCTTGTCCTTTTACCTCACAAGATCTGATGTGCTGTTGAGAATGACTGTGAGCTCACTGATGCATAAGTGGGGAAGACAAAGAGCGTAGCCACACTTTTCTCCTGACGGCCACTTGGTTTTCTGGCTGTCATTCAGATCAGATAGGAAAGTGCTGGTGAGAAGGAGTGGAGAGAGCAGGATGCCTGGGCTCCCTGGCCCCTAACTCCTTGGCTGCCATTTACAATTGGATACGATTTTTGTGTTTCTTGCTCCATTTTCTCATGCTGTCATTATTAAAGTTCACATGGGAAGGAGAAAATGCTGAACAACTGTCTCGGCCATGTTGCACATGGATATGTTATCATATAAATGTTATTATATATAACATATATGTAATACATACTATGTAGTGTATATAATATATAAACATATATAATATAATTTTGAATGTCAAAATGAACTTCAGGGGCTGGAGAGATAGCTCAGCACGTAAGCATACTTCCTGTGGGAGCATGAGGGCCTGAGGGGCCTGTGACTGACTAGTTCAAATCTCTAGATCCCCGTCAATAGCTGGGTGTGGCCTGTAACCTCAGCCCCATGGGGGAGCAGTGACCCAAGAATCATTGAAACCCCTCAAGCTGAAAAAACCCAGGCTCAAATAAAGAGTAGGCAGAAAAGCAATGGACACGTGACGTTCGCCTTTAGCCACTGCTCTTGCCTCAGGTGCTGCCAGAGCACATATATGTGCATACACACACACACACACACACACACACACACACCTGTCCTATCTCAATTGAAGATATATATATCTTCAATTTGGTTCCACCTATATATATATATATAATTTTTAAAATTCTTTTTTATTTCTTTATTTGCAAGCAGAGAGAGAGAGAGAGAGAGAGAGAGAGATAGAAGAGAGACAGACAGAGAGAATGGGTGCATCGGTGCCTCCGGCCATTGTAAACGAACTCCAGATGCTTGTGCCTCTTTGTGCATCTGGCTTTACTTGGGTACTGAAGAGTTGAACCTGGGTCGTTAAACATTGCAGGCAAGTGCCTTAACTGCTGAGCCATCTCCCCAGGCCCCGTTCACACTCTTTAAAAGACATTTATTTGGGCTGGGGAGGTGGCTTAGTGGTGGAGGCATTTGCCCAGTATCCATATAAAGCCAGATACTCAAAGCCGCACATGGGCTAGAGAATGTGTGGGTGCACCAGGGCCTCTAGCCACTGCAGAGGAACTCCAGTGTCACTTTGTGCATCTGGCTTTACATGGGCACTGGGGGATTGAATTCTGGTTGTTAGTGCCTTAATGGCTGAGCCATTTTTCCAGCCCCATAACTTGCATCTTTTAAGAACTATGTCTACTTCAAACCTGGTGTTGTGGAGCATGCTGCCCCAGAGGAAGGAGGATCACCATGAGTTCTAGGCTAGCCTGGGGAGTTCCAGGTCAGCCTGGGCTAGACTGAAATCCTGCCTTAGGAAAAAAAAGGTCCATTTTATTCACCTAAGTGTTCAAATTTATAGGCATAAAGTTGTTCATAATATCTTTGCTATCCTTTGATTGTTGCTATGATTTGTGTTCTGTTCCCTTGTCATTTCTAACACTAGGAATTCTATGACCAAAATAACTGATCTCCATGGGCTCAGGGTTTTTTTTTTGCCAAGATTTATTTGGAACCCCAAGATTAGTACAGTGGTGCTTTTATAATTCTTTGCAGACATACAAAAAGCAAAAACATTGAGTTGTTCAGTTTACAAGCCCAGCTAAGGTCAAACAAAGTGATGTTAGGATTTCTTGCTTCTGTTCTCATACTGTAAATAGTGGTTTTCTGCCATCTACTTAATGCTGTGATGTTTGCTTTGTATTTTTTATACTTTTTTAAAAAAAGAAGGTGGTACTGTTTTCAGTGGCCCCCAAGCATATTCTTGAAGTGCTGGCTATTATTCCCAAGGGCAGGAAGACTGTGATGTGGCTGACAGAAAAAATATGTTTTAATTAGATAAGCATCAACCAGCCATGAGTTATAGTGCTATTGTTTAGGAATCCATTTGAAAAAATCACCAATTCATGTTAAATAAGGTATCTTTAGGTTTTTATTTTCTTTGAAACAGGTTCTCACCATGTTTCGCAGGCAGTCCTGGAACTTGGGATCCTCTAGCTTCAATCTGCCATGTGCTGGAATGACAGGTGTACACATCATGCCTAACTAATAAGGAATCTTTATTTTTTTGTTTAGTTTTAAACTTTTTAAAAATTTCCCCTTTCTTATTATGTTTCCTTGTTCTCCTTACCCTGTTCCCTTGCAGGGAACCACTTCTTTCCAAGTAGTCCTCTTCTCCTTTAGTGTCTTTTTCTTTCCCTTCTTTACTCTCCATGGGGTTAATAGACCCAATATTGTGCAGGTCTTACACAGGTAACAACAGTGGCTGAGGCCGTGAACGCAATGGCTGCTTCATGTCCAGAAGACAGCGTTCCGAAACACTCCTCCCAAACTTCTGGCTCTTCCATGCTTTCTGTCCTCTCTTCTGCAATGTCCCCTGAGTCTTGGGGGATGTAATGGCAAGGTCTCATTTAGCACTCAACAGTCCCTTATTTGCATTTTGATGAGTTTCAAGGCTACCCAATGTGACTAATAAGGAAACCTTAAACACATACACATAAAACAAAGTTCTACACAGACTGTTTGATAAAAAGTTGTGACAAGAAGCTCCCAAGCACCTAACAATGTGTTAGTTTTAGTTAATTTAGTATTCCCAGTAGCTTTTTTGTAACTTAACTATCATGAATAATGAGAATCAACTATTACTGATCTCAAGGAGGGAGCTTTTGGTTACTGACTTGATTTCACTAATATCTCTCCTCCTCCCATTCCTCCTCAGTCCTGCCTCCCCCTTGCATTTGATTTCTTTTTTTTTTCTTTATTATCCATATTTAGATACACTGAATGAGCAAATAATGTGTTGTTGGCCCCAATTCCCTGATTTCCCTCTGCCCTGTCCCCAATTGGCTGGGTATCTTGCTCTTTCAGCAACTGGATCAGTCCATGGGGTAGGGAGTTATGGAGAGCCTAGGAGTCAACCCGGTTACACGTCCACTTTGTATGTTGTTACTGAGGGGATCAATGTCTCTGGATATTCTCCCCCACCATGGCTCTTACAATCTTTCTGCCCCCTCTTCCATTGAGTTTCCTGAGTCATGGTGGGTGAGTATTAAGGCTGATTCATTGTTGAGGTCTTAGGGGGTCTCTGTACTTCTGCTTTAGGTTGTGTTGAAAATCGTTGGTGTCTGTCTCCCTGGCTTATCCTGGGTTGACTGATTGGCTGTGGTTATGGGTCTCTTGCTTATCCCACTACTCTCTGCAGGGTTCCATGTGGATCCTCCACAGTAGGTCTGGGGTGGCTCATCTCTTGCCAGGAAGTCAGCTATTGGCCTGTGGCTCGTTGGTAGGGTTGGGAAGACCACAGCTCTCTCGCTGTATGAAAAATACAAACAGAATCTCCCTCGGAGAGTGAGATCAGTATAGGTTATCTGAGATACACATTTCTGAATTGGCTAGATTCTATTGTGAGTAGCCTCTTTGTAAATCACTTATAGAGTGCATTTCTCTTTGGGGGCCCAAGATTTTGGTTTCCAATGCATTTCGCCCTGAGTCCCCATGGGTTTGATTTCTTTTTCCAGTTTCTTAACCTGGGGCTGAGTTTATTGACTTTTAAGCTTTTCTTCTTCTCTAATATAAGAATTTTCCCTCTAAGTCTTGAGCTGCATGCTGTCAAATTCAGCATGTTCTGTTTTAATTGTCATTTGGGTCAAAATAATTTTTTATTTAGTTTTTTTTATGAATTATTTTAAAATGCTGCTTAGTTTCCAAATATTTGGGAACTTTCCTAATTCTTTTAAGAATTTCTACTTGTAGACAAAAAAATACTTTGTTTATTTCAGTTCCTTCATATTTGCTGAGAATTGTTTTATGGCCCAGGATGTGGTTGATCTTGGTAAATAGTTTGTGCATGTTCAAATAGACTATGTGTTCTTTTGTATGTATGCCATAAAGGACAGGTAGATAGAGGTGGATGACTGTGGCATTCAAGTCTTCTATCCTTAGTGATTTTTTCATCTGCCTGGTCTACCCAGAATTGAGAGAGACATTGAAGTCTTCAGTTATTTGTCTATTTTTCCTTCAGGCTCTAACAGCTTTGCTTCATGTACTTTGAACCTTTTGATTTGAACATAAACATTTATGACTTTTATCATCTTGATAAATTGACTTTTTTTCTGGCAATCAAACCTAGGATCTATGTATGCCCAGGCAGGCAGTCTACCACTGAGTTAGATCTTCCCCCATTCATCCATTCATCGTTCTTTGTTCCTTCCTTCCTTCTTTCCTTCCTTCTTCCCCTCCCCTCTCTTCCTACCTCAGCCTCCCAAGTGTTGAGACTAAAGACATGCACCACCACACCTGCCCCAAAACACTCCTTAAAAACATGTTTTAAAATCCCTTTTCAGTGTGTGTTTATGTGTGTGGAGTCTTCCTGTGCACGTCCTGGTGTCCTGGCCTTCCTCCTCATTTTGACACAGGGTGTCTTGTTCTAGGTGTTCACTGCTGTTCTGCAAACTTCCTGGGGAAATGCTCCTGTCTCTGCCTCCTATTTTACTGCCTTTGTCCTAGGATTACAGAAATACCAGCCCTCAGCTCTTTGCATGAGAATCTGGGCATCCCAACCCAGGTACTCAGGCTGGTGTGGCGAGTGCTTTATCCTCTGGACCATCTCCTCAATCCCAAAGCACTCTTTCTTGTTTTTTTTTTTTTTTTTGTTTGTTTTTCAAGCTAGGGTCTCCCCTTGGCCCAGGTTGACCTAGAGTTTACTATGCAGTCTTCTCAAGCTGGCCTCAAACTCATGACCATCCTCCTACCTCTGCCTCCTGAGTGCTGGGATTAAAGGTGTACTACTCTTAACATGCCTGTAACCTCAGCACTTCAGAGTGAAGACAGGAGAGCGTGAGTTCAAGTCTAGCCTGGGCTAGAAAGGAGACTCATAAAACAACAAAACAATAAACCAAACAAAGAAACCTACACTTTTTTTTTCTTGAGAGGGAGGGAGGGAGAAAGAGAGGGAGAGAGAAAGAGAGAGAGAGAGAGAGAGAGAGAGAGAGAGAGAGAGAGAAATAATGGGTGTTCCAGGGCCTTTTGCCACTCCAAACACTCCAGACACATGTGCCACTTTGTGCATCTAGCTTTACATGGGTCCTGGGGAATGGAACATGGGCCACCAGGCTTTGCAAGCAAGCACCTTGAAATACTTAGCCATCTCCCCAGCCCTACCCAAGACTTTTTAAAAATTTAATTTCATATAACAGGTTATACTCTTTTAAATCTTCTAGCCCCTGCTCCTGGTTCCCTGGGGGCCCTCCTGAGTGGGGTTATGGTATTCACTGTGGGGTCACAAAGATCTCAGTCAGTCCCTATGGGGCAGTGGGGGGGGACTGGGCCTCAGGTTTTTTTTCCTAGGTAGGGTCTCACTCTAGCCCAGACTGACCTGAAACTCACTCTGTAGCCCAGGCTGGCTTCAAACTCACAGTGATCCTCCAGCCTCTGCCTCCTGAGTGCTGGGATTAAAGGAGTGCACCACCATGCCTGGCTACCTACCCAAAACTTTTCAGTGACACTTATTTTCATGTAATACATCAGAGTCAAGGTTTTGCTGTGTACAAAGGACACTTTGTTTCTACATATAGAATAAATCTAAATTCTGCTTCAGAGTTAAACTTGCCCACTCAGGAAGCTCAGTCACATCTACTTTTTTTTTTTTTTTTTTTGGTTTTTCGAGGTAGGGTCTCACTGTAGCCCAGGCTGACCTGGAATTCACTATGTAGTCTCAGGGTAGCCTTGAACTCATGGCGATCCTCCTACCTCTGCCTCCCAAGTGCTGGGATTAAAGGCGTGCGCCACCACGCCCAGCTAGTCACATCTACTTTGATGTCTTTGGAATGGATATTCAAGTAACTCAGGCTCTTTCCTGGCTCTTCTCTGGACCTGTGAGCCAGCTCCTTCAGACCCACAATCTTGAGCAGGAGTAAGAGTTGGCTGAGCCTGGGTCATTACCCTCACACCAGGTCCAGAACGAACAGGAAACACATTTCCCCAACCTTTATAGTTAGGCACAGGATGCGTCTACACTCACAGAGTTTATAAACCAGAAGCTGAACAGCCAGAATCCAATAAATGTCCGCCATATTCCCCTTTTCTGCCTTCCTGCCTTCCTTCCTTCTTTCCTTCTTTCCTTCCTTCTTCCAACCTTCCTCCTTCCTTCTCTTCCTTCTCACAGGAGAACTGCAGCTATCCACTTACTGTTAGCCAATACTTCCATGATTTGACAATAAAGGAACTTTAATGGAAGATGCTAACCTGGCCTCCAGCTCCTGATCCTCCTGGCTCAGGTCTCCAGTGCAGGAATCACAGGTGTGTGCAGCCATGCCTGGAGGCCATAGTTTTTATTAATTTTATAAGAAAATGCAAATAGTAATATTTACTTAGGAAAAAAATCACCAAACACATTAATATAGCAATAAAAAGATAAGAACAGGTAAGAAAAGAAAAAAGAGCATGATTGGCCCAAGTACAGCTATGCCTGGGTCTATCAGACTTGAGAGACAGATGATTCTGATACTCTAGTTGTTCCTGGGTATCAGTGGCTGGCCCCTCTCCTCCCATACAAAAAATCTGGAGATGTCCAAGTCCTATGGAAAATGGCATAGTAGCTGGGGGTGTGGTGGTGCATGCCTGTAATCCTAGCAATTGACAGGTTGAGGCAGGAGGAGGATTACCAATTCCAGGCTGGCTTGAGCTACATGAGTTAAGATGTACATGCCTTTAATCCAAGCACTCGGCAGGCAGAGGTAGGAGGACCACTGTGAGTTTGAGACCAGCCTAGGATTAGAGCGAGTTCTAGAATTCAGGATGCAGAGGAAGGAAGTTCCCTGTGAGTTCAAGGCTAGCTTGGGACTACAGTGAGTTCCAGGTCAGCTTGGGGTAGAGTGAGACCCTACCTTGAAAAGAAAGAAAGAGAGAAAGAAAGAAAGAAAGAAAGAAAGAAAGAAAGAAAGAAAGAAAGAAAGGAAGAAAGAAAAAAAGAAAGAAAGAGAAAAGGAGGGAGGGAGGGAGGGAGGGGACTGGAGAAATGGCTCAGTGGTTAAGAGCACTTCCTGTGCAAGCATGAGGGCCAGAAAAGGATCAGGAGTTCAAGGTTATCCTCAGATACATAGTCAGTTCAAGGCCAGTGTGGGTTACACGAGACTCTCCAGAAACCAAACAAAAGAAGAAAGCTGCTGGCAAGCTGTGGCCGGTTCTTTCATGATCCCCGCTGCTCCTTGGACCTGTCTCTCAGACCCTCCCAGTCTGCCTGCCTTGTCTGCTGGACCTGAGCTGATCCTGTCTGGCTGCTCACTGCTGGTGTCCATCTTCATGACTTCCCCCGGAACAGTGGGCTCCATCCTGCAGAAGCTGCCTTGTGTCAGGGACAGTCAGACCTGGCTCTCAGCTGTGTGTGACCTGAGGTCAGTACTTGCGTTCTCTGGGCTCATTTCCCTCTAGTACACAGTGGAACTCCACCCTCCAGCCCCAAGGCTGCTGGACTGGGAAGAGGATCCTTCTGCTGTCAGTTGGCAAAGTGCTCAACTCAGGCCTCTCTGCAGCTAGGAGCAGAGAAGACGACAAGGTCCCTTTGAGAGACAGAGAACCCTCTGTGAAGTGTGGGCTTGACTCCCCCCATCCAGGGCTGTAGAAGCCGTAAACTAAATGAAGGAAAGTAGTAATTCTTCTATGAAAAATTTACATCCCATCCTTTGAGCTCAGGAGCAGCTGTGTGACTTGGTTTGTTGGCAGAAATGGAGTCACTTCTGAGTAGAAACTTCTGAGCCAGCTAAGGCTCCCCACGTCTCTCTCCTCTCTTGTGAGGAACAGGACTGGGTCCTCGAGTGAAGAAGGCGTTGAGAAGCGCTGCAGCGGACCACAGTGACGAATGACCGGATGAGGTTTGGGGGGTTCTAGGTCCTCATCGGTAGGTCATCTACCCCCATATTTCAGAACCATCTGTCTCAGGGTGTGCCTGGGAACTGGGACAACAGGCCAAGAGGAACAGGAAGTAAACTGATTCATCTGTTCACGAGGTTTTGGAAGGCCTGAACCTGGGAACTCCACACCTGACCCTGCCACTGGCCATTCCTCTTCTCTATACAGCTGTTCTGCTCTCCCAGAGGCTGTGAGAAAAATAATACCACCTCACGATCTAGAGGGAACAATGGTTTCAGTTTGAATGTCCACCTTGTTTGGAAATACATGATCATATAAAATTCTTTTTATTAAAACAGAAAAGCTTTCTAGCATATTGCATTGAGGACATTTACACAGCCATTGCAACAAACATGCGACACTGACATCAGCATGGAGCATTCTGCAAGCAGTAAGTGCCCACTTTTCAACAACATTTTGGTGTAATAAGCATATATCACTATATATTTCAGAGGGAACATATAACACTGAAAAATACTTCATGGAAAATCTAAGTTCAGGTACACACAAACGTGTTACATTGAATAGCTTATTTCAAACTGTCAAACACATTCAAAGTATCCAATTTCTTAGACAACATGCAAACATTTTAATACGCAGCTTGACATTTTTAAATATAAAACCACATTCTTTATAATTCTATATCAAAAAAGAAAGTCAGACAGAACATTTATTTATCTACATTGTGCACATCACAAAAGGCAAATGTGTCTTCATGAACGGAAAGTACTGGGCTAACACACATGATTGTCATCTTACAAATATGGCTATTCACCTTCTTCATAATAAAATATAAAGTCATGTATTATTTACATGAACTACTAATTATTTCATTTTTTGGCAATTATATAAGTAGCAGCAATTGGTTTAAAGATTGATATTTAAAATCTCTAACTTGATAAGTACTCAAGAATATATATCTGGTGAATATAAAAATTGCATGAGGCAAGATGCTTTGATGCAATGTAACTTCTCCCTTTTATAAAAATAACAGGCACAAACCAGAGACTGCTGAGAGAGTCACTGACAACATATAATTATATGGGTGTCCTTGGGTCAGCTTGTTTTTGCTAGCATAACAGATTTTATGCATTAGATTTTTGTAAATTAAGATAAAGTCTGCCTGATGAGGCGTGTGATAATTTCAGCACAGCTTCCTTGTCATTTCATGCTCTCTCCTAGCAGTGGCTTGTCACTGGGCCCTCAGCTTCTAGAGAGTTGGTCAGTATCTGATACAAACACACACAGGGGCAACCCTAATACTTACAGGAACTCTGAAGTGATGTTTCTCTGGTATAAACTGATAGTAAGAAAGTTTCTTTCCAAAAAGTGGCAGTAAGTTTGCTTTGGTGAAGGTGACCTATCTATTGAGCAAAATGTAAAGTACGAGGCAGAGATCCACCAGAAAGAGCATCTCTTTTGTTACGTTATAAAAACAGATTTTAACATTGGTGAAATCTAGGCAAACTCCCCAATGTTGGCAGGTTAAAAGTACTGTGTGATTCTAAGAGGTGACATGTGCTTTTCCTCGGCCACTGCTCAGCCACCAGCCAGCAGTCCTGAATGCCTTTCACAGGTGAGCAGTCAAGGACGTGTCCAGAGCAAGTGCACGGTGAGGACCAGGCTGAGGAGGAAGGGCAGGCAGCGGCAGGGAGGCTTGGTCTTCATGGCAGCTGATGGCAGGCTGCTGGAGACCTGCACCTGGGAGATGATGAGGGCAGAGAGAGGCACGTGGGCCGCCAGGGTGGGGCTGTCGGAGTTGATGAGGGACTCGATCTTCTCAGCTTCCTTATTGCAGGCCTCAATCTGAAGGGGAAGCAAGATCCTCTCAATACAAACCCCAGAATCTGCTCAAAGATCTAGTAGCACAAATTCACATATATCCCCAAAGCAGAGTGCCTTAAGGGGGAGCTTGCTTTCTCTCTGCCCTTCCTGTCTGAGCCCAAGTAACATCTTAACTTGTTACATAAATATGAGCATTAATGGACGGCAGAAAAGAAATGACCCACATGCCCTCGTCAGCCACAGTGTTTTGGTCACACTTTCCGCCTCATCTTTAGACGGTTGAAGAGTCGCAGGAAGGTGCTTCAGCGTCTCAACATGAGGATACAGGGATTCCCCCACCCCGCTTCACTAGCTGAGCGTCTTCATTACTTAGCTGCTGAACACTGGGCCTGAGCGAGGTTCCCAGCTTCCTGATTCATGAGGAAGAAAAGCTGGGGCACATAGGCGGTTCCTCCCTCCTTCAGAGACTGGAGGCTTTCTGGCTTGGTCACTGCATGACCGGTGCCAGCCCTCCATGTGTACACTGGATGGAGTGGATCTAATGGTCGCTGCACGCTCTGAATTGAGGGGCTCCCCTCCCCCTCTCTGGCTCCTCTGAATTCTGCTTTCAAAGTGTGCCAGGCTCCCGTGCCTGCAGAATGCCGTCCTACATAGACTGCCTTGCTCTCTCCCTCCTGACCTTACCAACTGTCCAAGGCTGCCCATTTCTTCACCTGACTCTTCCTCACCCTTGGTTTGTGTTTGTTCCCATCCCCAAGTCCACCAAGCTTGAAAGTGGCTGCACAGTGTGTGCTGAACCCCTGAACCCCACCTGCAAAGCTTTCGGATAGTGGTCGACGGGCAGGATAAGGACCACAAGTTCTGACTCGATGCTCAGGTACCCAAACACGTCACACTGTGGGACAGACACGTGCATGCGGATCTTCTGAAGCACTTCCAGAACGGTTATTGGCTTTTTGTTTGATACCTGGTAAGAGGAAACATTTCTGTGACTGGAAAAGAAGGATTCTCTATTACTACTTGAGCTACTTTCTTCAACTGCCTACTGAAGAGGCTCTCTGACCAATGAACCTACCAGTGCCAGGTCCTAATGTGGCTCTGCTGGGTCAAATCCTTTCCCAGAGCCCACTGCAATGGGGTTTGGATTGCCTGCAGAGCTCCGTAAACAAGAGAAGACCCACTACAAGGGCTGTTGCTGTTTTTGTTGTTGTTGAGACAGGGCCTTGCTATGTATCCCAGGCTAGCTTTCAACTCTCATGATTCTCTTGCCAAAGCCTCCAAGTTCTGGGATTATAGATGGGCACCAGCATATCCAGCTCAGAGGTGCTTTTAAAAATAATTTTGGGGGCTGGAGAGATGGCTCAGCGGTTAAGGCACTTGCCTCCAGTGCCTAAGGCCCCGGGTTCAATTCCCCAGGTCCCACATGGGCCAGACCCACAGGGTGGTGGCCCTGGTGCGTTCTCTCTCTCTCTCTCTCTCTCTCTCTCTCTCTCTCTCTCTCTCTCTCTCTCATCTCTGCTTGAA